>JAJJWW010008698.1:0-247428 GCA_023531295.1 Papaver armeniacum | reverse complement strand
TCTGTTAATTTCTTGTTTTAATGTTGCTTACAATTTATCCTCATAACTATATCTGGGACTTTTAATCACAGAAACAATCGTCAGTGGCCGCCTACAAAGTACCCTAAGAGCACCTTCCTGAGTTTAGCTGGTTACATTGAACCGCCGTCTTTCTATGAAGATCTCACACTTAAGCCCCGTTTGGGATTGTTTTTTTTTTCAACCAAAAGCACTTTGTAACAAACTTATAACTAATTTTAAAAGTGATTTTGGAGAGAAGCACTTTTATTTTTAGGCCTGCTTTTAAAAGAACGCGAAATTGGGGGATATAAAAAGGATTTGGGGGATATTCATTACTTCTCCCAACCCATGGTGTCTGCTAAGGGGTGGTTTTGGGGTTCAAAAATACTAAAATATCCTCCCTTCAAAATAAAAATCAAAAAACTTAAAATAAAAAAACAAAATCATATCCCCATTTCCATCTCCACTTCTTATTAATCTATTTCAGGGTTGGAGCTTTGAAACCCAAATATTCGCCATTCCCTTTCAAATTCTAAACTCTCCACACTCTCTTTCAAATTCTCTTCTCCTTCTCTGCCGGCTCCTCACTTTGGAAACGATTTTTGTTTTTTTTTTGATTCGGAAGTGATGAAGTCCGTGCCGGAATTGATGAAGACCATGCCGGAAACTGGTGCCGACATGCTTGGTAACTAACATTCAATGCCGTAACTAAGTACCGGCATGCTCAATAGAAATCTATCAATGTCGGTAGTCAAGTGAAAAAAAAATCAACTTTCTCGGATACTTTACATCATGTGCCGGCATAAAAATTAAAGCAACATACTATGCCGGAAACCGGTGCCGGCATGCTCGAGAATTAACTAATTGTGCCGGAAGTGGACTGATTAAAACCAGAAAAAATTCAAAAAGGAATATTTTTTTACATCGCCGAAAGTGATGAAGACCATGCCGGAATTGGTGAAGAACCATGCCGGAAAATGGTGCCAGCATGCTTGGTAACTAACATTTAATGCCGTAACTAAGTGCCGGCATGCTCGATAGAAATCTATCAATGCCGGTAGTCAAGTTTCCTGGATACTTTTCATCATGTGCCGGCATAGAAATTTAAGCAACATACTATGCCGGCATAGGTACCGGCTGCTTCGAGAATTAACCGATCGTGTCGGCAATGGACCGATTAAAACCAAAATAAATAGGTTTTGAAGATCAAAACCCGAAAATTTTGACTTCCTGATAGTGGCAAACATTTATGAAAATTTCCAACAAATGCCGGCATGGTTTTTTAGGTTGAATACAATGCCGGTACCGAGCTATTTCAGCTGCAACAATGGTGGATTCAAAGAAAAAAAATCAAAATTTCAACCTCTTAGCAGCAATTTTCTCTTCACAATCATCCTCCACTTTCACCAAAAAAAGTTCCCTCTCAAAATTTTTTTCCATCTTTCTACTCTCATCTCATTCACCCAAATACAAATACACACTAATCATTTAACAAATACTTAAGATTTTTACTAATTATTATTAGCCACTAAACCTGATTAGTGAGGGGTAGATTAGGATTTAAAAAAATACTTAGATAAGGGGTGACCCCGAATTGATATCTGGATCCGAGTTTTTGTCCTTTTCTTATATCCCGTAATTCCTTTTTATATCCCCCAATTTCACGTTCTTTTAAAAGCTACCCAGCACTAGCTTTTAAAAGTTTAAAAGGTGGTCATGACCCACATAATTTGATTTAATTGATTCTCTCTTTTAACTTTGTTATTTTATTATACAGACAAGTTTTACCCTTGAATATTATACGCTTATCATTATATTTCTAATTTCTATTTTATTTCTCTATTTTTATTTTAAAATAATAAATTATAAATATTATAATATAATAATATTTTTCTAAGCAAACATAATTATAATTTTCTTATTAAGTAATAAAAATAAATAAAATTATTTTCAAACTTATTTTTAAAAAACAAAAAAAATATAAAAAAATATTACTTATATTTTATTAAATATATTAGAATTAAAAATATAATTTATTATAATTAAAGTGTATTCAAAACTAATTTTTGAAATATGTCTATTTTTTTCATTAGCTACATTACCAGCACTTTAAAATATAAGTTTACCAAACGGAATTTACAGTTTATTAATTTCACAGTGCTTTTCATGCTTTTCAAATTAGAGTTTACCAAACGTCATGCCCATTTATTTTCACAGCACAGCACAATAACGCACAACACAACAGAAAAGCACTTTTCTAAAACTGACAACAATGCCAAACTAGCCATTAAGAGGTTAGCCAGTCAGGATGGACCAAAAAGTATTATTCTGGTCCAGATTTATGCCTTGAGGGTTCCAGTAAGAGCCCCTACCGGAACTCACTGATCACAGAAACTCCTGGCTGGTTAGATTACATAACTGATGAAGGCCACTAAAGGGTGGCTGGTCCAAATCCTAACTACGAAGTTCCAAGTGATTTCATGAAAGGCACTAATGCTACTGAAGGTATGCATTCAGCTCTGCTCATTTATAGTTAGTCACAATCATTCCCTTGTATATGTTTGTTTATTGAAAAATCTCTTACAAACTCTAGGATTCAAAAGTTTCACCTTGTTCATAAACCAAGTTCTGGGACTCCCTCAATCATCCCAGCTAGTCTTTTTCCCTTAGTTCGTACTTTTTGCCGCATGTCATTTACAAGAAGCTCAGAAATATGGGCTTACTGCAGCCAAGGCTGTTGAGGCTGGCAAGTCTGCCGAAGACCTGTCTGAGGAGATTTGTAAAGAGAATGAGAGTTGAGATTGTGATGTTGATTCAGAGAGGTAAAGGGAAAGCATAATTGCCTTCCTAATAAGAGCAATAATTATTCAGATGAGGAATGGAAACGACAATCACTTTCTTAACTAGCATCACTTATTAATCCAAAAAAGTTGGATATTTACTTGCAAATGTTACAATTTCCCTGCATCAATGGGGGTTTTTGGTAGACAATGCAACAGGTCCAGTGACATTGTTGTAGGTGCAAATAATCCACAGGGACAGGTGGAACCATCCTGGCTGAGGACGCACCGAGAAAATCAAGCACTAGAAGCACTGAATCATCTCATCAGATCTGGGCGCGAGGAAAGAGGAATGGAGACAGCTCGAGAGGTCGACATAAAGGAAGAGAAAAGTTTTGATGTGATGCTCATCGGGTTCGAGGGTAGTTAATGCACTGACAAAGTTGGTGAAGAGATAAGAAAAGCCCGGTCAAAGTAGGACTCGGCCAAGAATTTAAAGGGCGACTTCGATCATCTCCACCAAACGAACGACATCGGGTGATGACACCACTCGGCTAGATGTCTCGACTCGAACAAAAAGGAAGATCGGCCGAAGCGTCAGCTAGTCGTCTGATAAGAACATCCAGGAAGCTACACCAGGACCAACACTGTAATATCGATGTATCACCACCTGTAGCTATAAATAGAGGTCGTGTAGAGAGGTAGAGGAGGGCAATCTAAAGTGAGAGAAAAGGAGAGATAGAGTACGGTTGAGAGAATTCACCCTTGTAAACTTGTGCGAAGTAATAAGATCATTCTTTCACCCCCGTGGACGTAGGTAATCATGCCGAACCACGTACACCTTGCGTTCTTCTATGTCTTTTGCTTATTTGCTTCTTTGCATACATTTGAAATCCTTTGGATGTAGTAGTAGGATTTTATACATCTACATTCTTGCGCCGACTAAGGGGACCGTGTAACATCTTCGGATACCTTGAAATCGGTTACCAAAAGAGAGAAATCCAAGCTCCTAAGTCACCTTACGTGTTAGTTGAAGCTAAGGGAGAAACTCTTTTGGTTAAAAGTGTTGATAGGCGAAGCTTGCGAGATTTTCTTGTCTTTGTTTTCTTAGCAAAACCTTGTTGAGTTTTGATATAGGATCGTTCTATTTTCTTGTCTTTCGTTTGAATTAAGTCGCCAAGATTAAATCATTAAACTAGGCTGTTTGCTTAAGTCGTCTAAGCGAGTTTTTAGAAGATCACTAAGCTCCCGAAATAACATCTTTTGATGTTGGTAGAAGCTAGAATGAAATTCCACCTCGCTGACCTATTTTCTTCTCATATCTAATGGTTAAAATCCGTGGGCTGCTAGGTTTTTTGTTTCAAGTTCGCTTTTGAGGTCAAAAGCACAATGTTGTTACCTTTGTTTTTACTTACTTAAGTTTATGAAAAGCTCACAGAAATTTAGTTTAAAAGGAAAAACTTGTTTAGTTATCTTCATCGTCTTAACTCCATCCGAGAGATCTCTTACCTTATGAATAAGGGATTCCGGTCGAGTAAGTTTGACTAATTATGTAAAGGTAAATATTTTCGTTGGGGTAAAGCTTTTCTGGTCAAAGGTCGCCTTGCCGCCGATCTAAGACAAAACGTAATAACACCTCAAAAGCTCCCAAATGGATCATCTTTGATGACCGGTAGAAGCTAAGTTGAAACGTTACTTCGTTGTTCGGATCTTCTTAGTTAGCTAAAACAAAGCATGACAATGGTAGAGGCAAGACTAACTCGAAGTCATCGAGTTCAGTTTTCCGAAAACTACGGCTGGAAGGAGTTTAGTGGGCGCTTCATTATTAAGCCTCATCTGGACCCTACGCTAAAAAGCCTCACAAAGACGGTAGATGGTCAAAGACGACCATCGGTAAAGGTTATCGTATCGTCAAACCATAGTCAAGAAAGAAATCTTCCGACCTGACATACAGATGGTTAATGACTTCTGACGCAAGGAATGTTGGGACAAATAGTGATTAATGCGTAGGCAAAGTACCGAAAACGATGTGTGGAGACAGCTTTTCAAAAAATTGTCCTCTTGCGGTCAAACCCACTTGATTGCTGAGATCAACACGCTAGCATAAATGGAATTGTACTGCGAAAACTCTTTTTTCACCTTACACAGCAGAACTGCTGTACTTCATCCTTAACCTTTTCGAAAACGGTTCGAAGTAAGTGTTGTGCACTTTGCTGACGTAGGTAGGGACGGACAGGCGAGCCGAGGAACAAGGGCAATACTAAAGGTGATGGCGAGTACCTCCAGGACGAGTAGGATCCTTAGGAACCGAGTCACAGCGGGATCTAGTGTACAAGAAGGACTCACGGATTCTCGACACGAAGATCATCGGCAAAATAACCAGGACGAGACTCAGGCACTAGGCAAAGGCATGGCTACTGTAGACGAGGAGGTCGATTTAGGCCGAGACGACGATCTCCCACCTAGGATACTGAGGATCAACCCGAGCCAGATAATGCAAGGGGACATGGTGGACGGAAGAACTGCATCGGATACTGAGGAAGATGAGGAAGTGCAGACAATACACGAGGAACGAGGGCGAGAAAGACAACCGACAGAGTACCAGCGTGAACTAGAACGAGAAGGTGAAAGGCTTAGGCGAGTGCATTTAGCAAGGGGCGACCACGACCGAGACATCCCACCAGCAGCAGCCGATCATCCCGTAGCTCCAATCGTTCCCCCATTGTTCCCTCGGCAAGACCTCCAACCGCACCACCCCTACCCCCAATGTATTAGGAAACCAAGTGAATGGCCACTCTAGCCATGAAAGCACTGACCCAATGTTACTCGCTATAGTGGCAAGCCAAAGAAGGCAAGAAGACCTTATGAGAAAGCTGCAAAGAAGAAACCTAGCCTTAGAACATGAAAACTACCGACTCCGTAACAGGAGAGCGGGGTCAAGAGGGTCGTCGAGCCGAGGCGCTTCTAGCAATCACACACCATCGAGAAATACCCCACCCCCATCCCCGAGCCGAGAACGCATATCCGACCCTAATCGATTAAGGGGAGGGTATGGGCCAGCCGAGGATTCTTCGACCGAGGAAGAAGCAACCAATGAGGGTACGAATGCGACAACCAAACAAAAGATCGAACAACTTGAGCATATGGTCAAGAAACTGACAGGAAATAATGAGGACGATAAGTTAGCAGAAGTAATCAGCGAAGCACAGAAGACGCCGTTTACCAAGGAATTGGATCGGACTCCTTTCCCGCCCAAGTGTACCTTGCCAATCTTCCCATCTAGGTTTGACGGCACGGGCGACGCGGGAGAGCACATCAAAATGTACAACATGTCCTTGTTACAATGGAAGAATTACGATGTGGTCATGTGCAAGTTCTTCCCAGAAAGTTTGGAGGGCGAGGCAAAGAGATGGTTCTACACCCTGCTCGATGAATCCGTTGGAAATTATGCAGTCATGGTGGAAACCTTCCTTGAAACTTACATGCATAACAGTATAGCTCGGCCCAGAGTTAATAAGCTCTTTACGTTTGCACGAAGATTCAGGGAACCGCTGCGCTCTCTAACGGACAGATGGAGAAAGTTATGTACGGACATCGGAAAGGTGCCGGTCGATCAACAGATATTCGGTTTCGAAAATTCATTAGGGAAGTAAGATCCCATTTGGATAGCAATGTACACCGAGAAGCCTAAAATGTTAAGGGAAATCAGAAAGATGCAAGAACACTACATCGCCTTAGAGGAAATACAGGAAGGAGCGCAAGATAGAGGAATACAAGAAGCAAGCGCTACAGTAGAGGCAACCCCACGAGAAGCTCCAAAGCGATCTGAGAAAAGGCCGAACACACAACATCATGGGGAAAACAAGAAAATGTGGGTCGAGAAATGATGAGTGCCAAATAGTGCATATTTATACACCTTTTTATTGGCATTTTACTCATCTTTTGCGCTTAGAAATCAGATATTATCCCAGATTCTGTCTTTTCTTTGTTTTCAAGAATAAATATTTGTATTAATTAATTTTGTGTTTTTAGGTAATAAATAAAGTCCGAGAAACGAGGAGCTAAAGAGCGAAGAATTGGAGTCAAACATCTATGGAGCAGAGATAGCCAAAGCCGCGCGCAAATCAGTTGCAACCCAACAAGGAAGACTTGGGCTAGAGCTACCCATGACCCGGATCCGAGCCCGCTCACTCGAGCCATTGAGATCTCCCTCGCCTACATCCAACGGTCGCTCCGCCTAGCACATCAACGATTGATGCTCCCGCTCAACACCAGTTTACTCGAGCCTTCCTCACCGATTCAGATCATAGTCTGCTACATCCTACGCTCGCCGAGGCCTTCTCATCAACTTTTCTTCCGTCCCCGCCTCACAAACGAAGCGACCCATACACCTATACCCCTATCGAGCAACCCCATTCCTTTCTTCTTCTTTCTCTTTCTTCCTCTCCCGTCTCCATCACGGAGAGCAGAGCTCTGCTCCTCCACCTTCTTCACCCATACCTCCACTGCAGCCTCCTTCGCCACCAACTCCATCATCTCCCGACAACCCAACAGCTCGCACCACCTTACCTAAGCGCTTTCTAGTTCTTTTCGTAGCTTCTTTCCTAGGAGCTAAGAGAGAAATAGACAGAGTTAGGTTAGGGTTTCATTGATAAATCAAAGGAAAATCAGTATGGTGTTCTCGAGCCGCATGACAAGAGGAGAGGCGAATCGGTATGGTGAGAGTGGTTGCGGTTTATTTTAATTTTGATTTCGATTTTTGAGAATTAGGGTTTTAGGGTTTGCTGTGCATGTATAAATAGCAGTGATGGGTGTTGATAGAAAGCATGCCTGGGTTAGCCAGTGTATCCTTGTAGATTTAATTGCTGTTATTTGCAGTTTTAATGTTTTAATTTAGTTTGTTGGGGTTTCAATGAAACCCTAATTCCCATTTGTGTTTAATCTGTGTTAATTTGTTCTTGAGTGCTTAATTGACAAGATAGCTTCAATTTTAACACCTCAACCCTTTTCTCTCACAAGTGCATGCCAATGCCATGGATGCACTTGTAGTTAGGTTAATCTTGAGTTGAGAGTGTTTCAGCTCTTGCTTCTATTTTTAATACTAATTCCCCTGACTAGTTGTGCTTAATTAGACAACTAGTACTTAGGATTAGTGCCTTAGCTGTTATTTGAGTTATCACTAGGAGAAACTCCCTAAATAGGTGGTAAAAATTGACACTTTATACTTACTGGCATAGGAACAAGACACTCAACTAGTTGAGCACATAGTAGGAATTCGAGAGGTGGATTTGAAGACCTAGCAAGCCCTTTTTGTCACTTATCTATACCTTAGTTTAGGTTCATTTCACTACAATTCAGCCGTATCGGCACAAATCCCCGTTGTCACATTGTCACTCTTGAAATCAGTTGAAGAAGCAAGCCTTAGATCATACATAGCACACCCATTTCTCTGTGGGATCGACCCGTACTTGCCGCGTCTCCGATAGACGCCGTGCACTTGCGGTTATCACCGTAGGCCATAATTTATACACATTCCGAAGCCTACCAAGAAAGGAAAGAAGCCTCGCCACGAACCCAGATCTTATACTCTATTAAACGCACCATTGGAAGAAATATTCAAGGAGGTCGAAAAAAGAAACGATATCCGATACCCGAAGACTAGGGGAGTCCAGTTCGATGAAACAAGGAACCATCCTGAGTTTTGCCATTACCACCAGTTCCATGGCCATTCCACCAATGATTATCGAGAGGTAAAAGATATCGTCCAACACCTGATCCGAGACGGATACTTGCGGCATTTCGTCAAAACATCGTCGATACCAGCTCAGCCCGACGCACCAGTGCATCAGATAAGGATCAATCGCGGTACCCAGTTTGCTTGCAACATATCTCGAACTCGGCAACTCATGGGTTTGATCTAGGAACCAGCATCACTTCAAGGATCCACAAAAGAGATCGGGCGGGAAAAGGAATATTTAGTGTGGCCAAAACTCTGCCCATGAAATCTTGGATGATGCAGCCGATCACTTTCTCAGCGAATGACGTCCCGTCAAATGGACAAGCACACGGGGATCCCATAGTGATAACCCTACTCATTGAAGAATGGGGTGTCCGAAGGATACCGATGGACGATGGCGATTCGGTCGAGGTCCTCTTTTACGACACCTTCAAAAGAATGGAGTCTGTCCGATGACATCCTAATACCGTCGACCTATCGAATCTACGGCTTCAACGGTGCAAAGGACGCGGTACCAAAAGGAGAAGTCACCCCGAGAGTCTCGGACGGCGAAGGGTTCCTAGACACACTCACCACCTTTTGTGTGGTCGACATTGTGTCGCCTTATCAAGCGATCCTAGGCCGACCCTGGTTGGCGGGAATCAAAGGGGTCGCCTCGGCCTACCACCAAAGATTGCGGTTTCCATCCTATCGAGGGGTAGTGGAGGTATTGGGTGATCCCCAGGCGGCGCGACAATGCGTGCAAGTCGACATCCAGCAGAATGAAGAAAGACGATCGAGGAAAAGACAGGAAAAGAACAAAGCTAGAGAAATAAAAGCGAGGGAAGAGCTAGAAAAGGTAATATCACAGGCCATCACCACCTACGAAGCTGACAAGGAGGATATCTTGTAGCAATCAAAGGAGCCGACAATCGTCGACGAACCAAAGACTAATTTCTCGGCCTTAGAATCCATCCGACAAGTTAACTTAGGCACTGAGGAAGAGCCTAAAATGGTGAGAGTGGGGTCTCTATTAACGGACGAACAGACGCAGCAGCTGATAACTCTCTTGAAAAAGCACATGGACGTATTCGCCTGGCAAATGCACGATATGGAAGGAATTGACCCAGAAGTCTGCTCACACCACTTGAGAATAGACCCCAAGGTCAAGCCGATCCGATAAAAGATGAGAAGAATTGCACCCGAGCTACAAGCAGCGGTGGAGGCCGAACTAAAAAAGTTACAAGTAGCAGGAATCATTCGAAAAGACCAATTCCCACAATGGATATCTAACATGGTGATAGTCCCCAAAGGGAATGGAGGTGTTCGCGTCTGCATCGACTTCAGCGACTTGAATAAAGCTTGCCCGAAGGACAGCTTCCCTCTCCCCAGCATCGATCAGCTAGTAGAATCCATAGTCGGATATAAGGCAATAACACTCATGGACGGGTACTCGGGGTACAACCCAGATCCCCTTGGCCCCTGAGGACCAAGAGCACACATCGTTCTTCACACCCAGAGGGTTATATTGTTACACCAAAATGCCGTTCGGACTGAGAAACGCAGACGCCACATACCAAAGATTGGTAGAAGATATGTTTGAAGATAAAATACATAACACTATTGAGGTATATGTGCATGATGTTCAAAAGCAAGGTGTCCACCAACCACATCGGCGATCTCCGAGACATATTTCAAACTATGAGAAGATTCAAGATGAGGGTGAACCCTGCTAAGTGCACTTTCTGGGTCACCTCGAGCAAATTTCTAGGATAAATAATTTCCGACAAAGGTATCGAAGCATACCCAGATAAGATTCGAGCAGTAGTAGAAATGCCATCACCCGTGACAATTAAGGATGTACAACGGTTAAATGGGAACTTGCCATCCCTGGGGCGATTCATCTCTCGATCATCCGACAAGTGCAAAGACTTCTTCGGGACATTAAGTAAAGAAGAAAAGTTCAAATGGACCGAGGAATGCGAGGAGGCGTTTCAGAAAATTAAGCAGCATCTCGCGAGCCTGCCGGTGTTACAAAGGCCCGAGCCCGAGGAAGTACTAACCTTATACCTAAGGGCGACTAGTTACGCCATTAGCGCCGTATTAGTCAAGAACGTAGGAGGGGAAGAAAAGCCGGTGTATTTCATAAGTAAAACTATGAACCCATCGGAGAGGAACTACACCAGAATCGAGCAACTGATATTAGCACTGGTATTCGCAACTCAAAAACTTCGGACGTATTTCCAAACCCACAAAATTCGGGTCCTCACCAAATCCTCCATATAATCAGTACTCGATAATGCAGCCAGATCAGGGCGGATCTCCAAGTGAAGCGCGCAGGTCAAGCAATTCGATATTTTCTATGAAATGAGAACAGCAGTTAAAGCACAGGCAGTGGCAGACTTCCCCCTGAGCGACGAAGATGAAGTGGAAGACATCCCAGGAATGGAGGAAGACCAAGAGGACCCATCCGACCTACTCGAGACATGTAACCCGAAACACGATGGGAAGTTTTGTGGAAGGATCATCAAATAAAGATGAGTCGGGCCTAGGATTGGTCTTCACGACGCCAAAAGGAAAAAATATGGTCCACTGGTTTAGACTCGAATTTAAGGCGACCAATAACGTCACGGAATACGAATCAGTGATACATGCTCTGCACCTGATAGTGGAGATGGGAATTCAAGACGTAAGATTAACAAGTGACTCTCAGCTAGTCATCCGACAAATCAGCGGGCAGTACGCTATACATGATCCCCTGTTACAAAAATATTGGGAGCTCTCCCAACTTTACATCGGCCAAATACCAACTATCAAGTTCAGCACATATGCAGGAAAGATAATCGCCACTCGGACGCCTTGAGATACATCGCTTCCATGCTTACGGATGCAAGTGTTGAGGGCATCATAATTATGAGAATCTTAATGCCTTCAGTTCCTGAGACGGTAGACATCAGCGCACATGTAGCAGCAACCACTATCGATCAGTATAAGGCCGATGATTGGCGGAAACCGATCCACGAGTATCTCGAAATAAGAAAACTGCCCAAGGGGCGACCCGAGATCAACAAAATCAAGAGCAAGGCAGCTGCATACGAGCTCCGAGACGGCACTTTGTACAGAAAATCATACCTTGGACCATTATTAAGGTGCCTGAGTAAAGAAGAGGGGCACACTATCTTGAACGAATTGCATTATGGGGCCGCGGGAAACCACAGCTCGGGCCGTAGCCTAGCAGCACGAGCCAAGACTATGGGATATTTCTGGCCTTACATAAATGAGGATGAAAAGCATATGGCCCTCATCTGTGACGAGTGTCAAAAATTCGGAAAAAAAGATACACGCACCAGCAGTGGCACTAAACTCAGTAATCAGTCCATGGCCTTTCGCCAAATGGGGGATCGACATCGTAGGACCATTGCACGTCGGATCGGGGCAGAGAAAATACTTGATCGTGGCTACCGACTACTTTACTAAATGGGTAGAGGCCGCCCCATTGAAGTATATCCGGGATAGGGATATTTTTAGATTCATTTGGGAACACATCATATGTCGCTTTGGAGTACCAGAAGCAATCGTCTCGGACAATGGAAAACAAAATACGGGGTAAGAATATCGACTTGCTATTCAATACCTACAACATCCGAAAGAGCAAGTCCACACCCCTTTACCCCCAGAGTAACGGACAAGCCGAGATCACAAACAAAACCATCGCCGACAACTTGAAAAAGAAGCTTGATGGAGAATACGGAGAATGGTGCGAGGAGCTTTACAACGTTTTGTGGGCATATAGGACAACTCGCAGAGAGGCGACTGGGTTATCACCTTTCATGTTAACATATGGGACAGAAGCTATCCTTCCGACAGAGGCGATGATACCTATAACAAGGACCGAGGCATGGAGGCGAAACATATCGGCAGATCTCATCTTGGCCAAGCTCGACGATCTAGAAGAAACAAGAGAGATGGCCCTACAAAAGATGGAAAATTACCAGCGAAGAATACAACGAGAATATATTAAGCGGGTCCGACCAAGAGAATTCCAACCGGGGGACTTGGTATTAAAGGACCTACCCAAATATGAACGTGACAAAAAGTGCGGAAAGCTAGCAGCACGGTGGGGAGGACCCTATACCATTGTCGAGAAGGTCGGTGAAGGAGCATACAAGATACTAAAACCGGACGGAACACCCGAACCACGACCATGGAATGCTAAACGACTAAAGCTATATCACCCCTAAGAACAGGTATAATACATTGTCAGCTATTTCCTTGAAAGACCACGTGGGGTTGGAAATGTGACAATTGCGTCTAAATGGTCGTTTCGAACCCGGGGCGATGGCATTGTGCAAGTGCCGGGCGACTTACATTAAGACGGGCTATTCGAACTCAGGGCGACGGCAGTGTTCAAGTGCCGAGGTAGCCTTAGGGCCCCGGTGGTTGGAAACCAGCGGCCGATTATCGAGGCATGAGTACTCGTCAATCGAGGAGACAACATTTCTCCCCTCGCAAGTGGCCGAAATCACTTGCCCAAGAAAGTTAATTGATAACTTCTTGGGATATCGATCTTATAGAAACTAGGAAGGACTAACTACCCTGCCACTGGATCTTGAAAGACAGTGATGAGATACCTCAATCGGGACATGGCATTAGGCCCGGTGACCCTCCCCGTTGAGAGTGTTCGACAGAAACGGCATTCACGATTAACCGATCTACTCATGTTTATACAGGTATACATAAATTAGTCGTACAAATAAACCATATGTCATCGGCATAACATAAATAAGAACGGTAACATGAATAGTAATGTCAGATAGCAAGAAAAACAACCAAATTGGCGACGCAGCACACCGTTAAAAAAGTGTACGAGAAACTAAAGGTGTTCGAGCGGATTACAACCCATGGCAAAGGGTAAAACAGCGACGCAGCGCTACAAAAGACAAGCTTACTCTTTAGGAGGAACTAACCCCGGAACCGCCCTCTTAGTAGCAGCATCGGCTCGTTTCTTATCAAGTACCGCCTTCACACCGGCTTTGACCTTCGCGACAAGCTCATCGTTAAACTTCGCCTTTTCAGCAATAAGATCCTGTGTCAGCTGCGTCGATGCCACTTCAGCAGTGGCCACCTGCCCGAGTAGTTGAGACTCCCTTGCCAACAACTGCACCTCCTTTCCCTTCAATCGGGAAATCTCCTCTTCCAGCGATGCCACCTTCCTTTTCTCGGCTGCCAAAACACGAGAGCAGTCAGTCACATAATAACAGCACTAAGAACAACGGCAAGGAAAACACAATACAAGGCACGCCACCTTCCAGTAAAGGGGTGACTACTCTAACAGTCTCTTCAGACTCAGACAAGCTACACTCGAGGGAAGATATTTTAGAGGAAAGTTCTAGATATCGTTGATCGTTAAACTCATTGGAGGGGCAGTACTTCTTATGATCACTCCATTCGGCTCTATGCCGAGAGTGTGCTATATGCAAACCTGATAATTGAGCGCGAAACCACTCCAACTCCTCAGAAACTTTCTTGGACTCTCTAAGCTTCTCAAGGGATTCTTGACTACACTTCTCGGCAGCATTCTTCTCCCCCAGAATCCGAAGGCGATCTGCATGCAAATCTCGAACCTGAAGCCTTAACCGGCCACATTGACTTTCTAAGTTATCGGCCAGCAGTGTTTTATCGGCGGCGACACCTTGGAACCGAGATAAGCTCGCCCTAAGATTATCAATCTCCTCGGGGATATACTCAAAAGTCTCGTAACGATGCAGTTGGGTTTGAAGACCCTCAATCTCGGTCTCCAGACGATCGATTTTATCATCCTTATTGACAATCCTCTGTTGTCAATTCGAAACGTGATCCCGTTCTATATTAATTTCTCTCTTCAATAAGCGATATCTCGTGGCGACATCGGCCTCCGCACTAGAAGTTTCGGCTAGGAAGGCAAGACTAAACTCGGGATATTGGCACCACAGAATCAATCATAAACACTTGAAATCTAAGTAACTACCTTGGGTCTCGGCTAGTCGCTTCTCCAGTCCCCGGGATCGCTCGCGCTCTTGCTGTAATAAGAGGAGAAGACCCTCTCTCTCTGGCTACCTCCTTGCCGACCAATGGCAGCATTTAACAACGAGCGATTGATATCCTACAAGCACCAACAGACATTAGTATTTACCCTGTAACATGAATGCACAACCTGATCAACACAACTCACCAGCAGGTCGAAAGTACTCTTCAGGCCGACGTCATACAACGAGACAGCCTTGATCTTATCTTCATCCGACAGAGAGGCAAACTCAGGAGAAATAAGAGCTCCAAGGGAGTTGCACATAGGGCCGGAGACAGAAAAGAGGTGATACTCCCTGAATTAGGCACCACAGGAGACAGGGGTCTCTAGAAACTCGCCCCAAGTGGTGTTCTCTTCTTCCCGAGTAACCACATCATTTCCACCGGACTTCTCCGATTGCTTCGGTTCCTCTTCATCACCATCGCTTCGTCCTCTCCATCAAAAAGATCATCATCATCGTCACCATCGGACTCAAGATACACAACACATTCGGCAAGAACAATCCCTCTACCAGCTGGCTGCTGGATCACAGTTTTCTCCGGGACGGATAGATCGCCCTTAGTCTCCTTGCCCTTTCTACTGGGCTTCCCACCTACAAGGGTAGATGAAACATCAGAAGTTTTCTGAGGCGACTTTCTCATGAAATGCGATATAGGCAGCCGATCCTCGAAATCCTCACCATCCCTCGCCGAAGCACCTCCAACTTTATCGACCCTCAACTTTTGCGCATGAGCCAATGTCAGAACCATTCAAGGCAACAAATAGGGGCAAGTACATGTACTACAAAGAAGAAGCAGTATATTTGTTACCTTCCCTATCTCCTCCTTGGCTCCTACGCTAGAACCCCTATCTCTTTTTTGAATAACGAGAGACTCAGAAGGAACGTTCTGGGATTTGGGATGCAAAAACACACAAAAATCAAAACATCGCCCTGCCAGTCTCCCGAGCCGATCAGATAAATCAAGAGCCGGGAAACACACTTACTTGATCAACATTGACCACCCAGAAGGGATAAGACTCGGCCGGAGACGGGAAAACTGCCACTCAGAAGGGGACCAGAAATGGCCAAAGGAACTCGGTCCCAAGCCGCATCGCTAGTATGACGGGCATGCCTGTTGGAACCTTTCCCCTCGGGATCCTCGTCTAATAAGAGCTTCTTGACACCCTCAGGAAGAGTCTTATGGCGATGAGGGCTAGCAGCAAAACCAGCAAGGTCACCATTGGTAGCAGTTCCGCTTCGATAATTATCAGCAAAACTGGCAGGAGTATAGTCACCCGCCTGGGAAGGATCGTAAGTAGACCAAGTAGTAGGAGTACATTCGCCTCGACTGCGTCTCTCCCACTCGGACAAGATACGAAAGGTGTTGCCATTCCACTGAGCCAAGGCGCGAGACGGGCGGATCTTAGAAAGAGCCTCATACCAAAATGAACGGCTGGGATCGTACAAAGGAAAACGCAGCCGAGCTCTAACTGGCCCCTGGTGACAATGGTCGCCTCGGCCGAGTGAGGAAACTGTAGAACATCATCCTTCTTCAAAACGCCTTTTTGGACCGACAAGAGCCTGACGTCATAGCCATGGACGTCGAACTCATCTTTCAACTGTTGGATGAATTGCTCATCCGACAAGTCTTTAGCAGTTCTCTTGTCAGCCCTACATGAAAACAAATAAGGATTATCAGAAAAGATAGAATCCAGAGCATGATAATCATGCTTAGAAGGGCTCTCAATAACAAATAGGGAATCAAGCGGTACACCATCGTCGTCAGAAAACACATAGCTCACGCACCTTTTTCCCGTCATAGAAGGAGTTGAAGACGCCATGAAAACTAGTGGAGGAAACGGCAGGAGGAGTAAAAATATGACCGGAATCGGAAGTTGCAGCGACAACGGAAACAAAAAAGACCTAGGACAGTGAAGAAAGGAGGAAATCTGTGGGAAGGATAACTAATGGCGATAAAGAAAAAGCAGAGGAGAACGGAGAGAGAGAAGAAAAAATGGCTAAGGAAAGAATAAAAGGAAAATAAGGTTTAAGGGTCGGACTTATAAACCTCACCTGTGGCAACCGACGAGGAAGGTAAACCGATTACAATAATTGAAGAAGGTGGGGAACAACATGGCGCGAAACCCGGCATGACTGAGGACGTGGGAAGACGAGGCGGTTTCTTCCCCTCGTGTCGATCACACGAGCGGAAGAAGGGGCATAAATGTAGGTGCAAATAATCTACAGGGACAGGTGGAACCATCCTGGCCGAGGACGCACCGAGAAAAGCAAGCACTAGAAGCACTGAATCATCTCATCATATCTAGGCGCGAGGAAAGAGGAATGAAGACAGCTCGAGAGGTCGACATAAAGGAGGAGAAAAGTTTTGATGTGATGCTCATCGGGTTCGAGGGTAGTTAATGCACTGACAGAGTTGGTGAAGAGATAAGAAAAGCCCGGTCAAAGTAGGACTCGGCCAAGAATTTAAAGGGCGACGTCGATCATCTCCACAAAACGAACGACATCGGGTGATGACACCACTCGGCTAGATGTCTCGACTCGAACAAAAAGGAAGATCGGCCGAAGCGTCAGCTAGTCGTCCGAGAAGAACATCCAGGAAGCTACACCAGGCCCAACACTGTAATATCGATGTATTACCACCTGTAGCTATAAATAGAGGTCGTGTAGAGAGGTAGAGGAGGGCAATCTAAAGTGAGAGAAAAGGAGAGACAGAGTACGGTTGAGAGAATTCACCCTTGTAAACTTGTGCGAAGTAATAAGATCATTCTTTCACCCCCGTGGACGTAGGTAATCATGCCTAACCACGTACACCTTGCGTTCTTCTATGTCTTTTGCTTATTTACTTCTTTGCATACGTTTGAAATCCTTTGGATGTAGTAGTAGGATTTTCTACATCTACAATTGTAAACCTCATTTTCACTGGCACCAATACAACAAATTAGGCAATATTGCCATCCTCTACCAGATGACATTCCACATTATAAGTTTTTCTGCAGCTGGGGTAAAATGTAAAAACCAAGTAATGGCAATCTGAACATTTTCTAACCTAGCTACTAAACATCATACTGTATGATATATGTTGCTTCTGATGGAGTATTTTATTTTCTTTGGCTTTACTTGTTAGCATGTATAGGACTTCTTTCATCGGCCCCTGCAATTAATCACCCCTCTGCTCTAATTGGTAGCCAATTCCAAGATGTGCATTGTAAATACTCGCTAAGATGTGCATTCTTACTTCTTGTAACTAACAGTGCAAGTCCAAACTATACATAAATGACGCTACAGGATGTAGTAGTAATGTGGAAGGGTATACAACCAAATGCATAAGCTGCGCACAAGCCCAAATACCATCTACTATGGTCTCATAAATCCCTACATGAGTAGGGAAATCACCCCTTTCCTTACAAGGAGGATCACATTTAATCCCACTTACAGGGAAGGGAAATCACAAATCACACGGCTACTGAGTAGCCATATTTTTTTACACTTTACGGTTACTCGAGAGCAGAGCATTTTCTGCTGACTCACCGAAGGTAAAATCTAAAATTGGTTAGAATGAAACTTCTAGTTTATAACACAAAAGAGTTTCTCCCAAAGTCTTTTTTTTTATTCATTTTTTATCGCTGCACAGTTGTTTCTTATATTTTCATTTTTGCCGTACGCGTTTGTACTGAAATGGAGGTTAGTATCATGAAACCTCGCCTGCAAACCAAGGGAGTCTTCAAAATGAAATTGGAAATATAGCATTTGTTCATTGGCCGACTGTGAAGGAGGCCTTCCATGTGATGAGAAGATGCAGTATTTGTCAGTCACAAAGTTTGTACAAAAAAATCAAAATTGGTTTTGTTGTTTTCCTAATTTCATCGAATTCGGACGATAATCAACATAATCAAACAAATTGATCATCAATTTAGATCAAACAACATTATAAAAACAAAATCACTCTTAAAAATTCTTCAAAATAGCCGTTAGATCGATTGGAATCGATAAATTAAAATATCCATTTCATTAAAAAAAATCAGACCATTCAACAGATTCCCTTCAAATCCAATCAAGCTTCTAGCAAATTATTTCAACTCCCACATATAAAACTATTAAACAAAATTACTTATTCTTCGTATTTCTGCGATTCCATTGAATCGCATCATTTCCGAGATACTAAAAAGAACTTCAACTCTGGAAAAAAAAAATAGAGTATATTTTTCAGAGATTTCGGGTCAATTAGAGTCGACTCAGTGAGTTAACAGAGTCACATGACTCACATCCACAATCACCGAGTCAAATTCCATATTCCCCCTTTTCTCTTTAATCCACATAATGAAAACAAACTGAATATCATTCATAAAAATCGTATCATAACACAAAACAAACAACAACCCAGCTCAAAAACCATTTAGATTTCAGTACTAATGAATATACTACAACCCGTTCTTTCAATCAGAAATCAAACAAACCCATACCATGATCTAATCAAAAAAAAAAAAAAAAGAATGAATAAACAGAGCCGATCCTGTGTCTAGAAGGGCCCTGTGCGAAATTTTTCGTAGGGCCTTTTACAATGTCGAATATTTTTTGTAACAACAATAAACAAAAAAAAAAGATCAATAATTTTTATTTAATTTGTAAGATTATCGAAGATACCAATGAAAAATTTACGACTAAATAACGGTGTTAATACGAAATGAAAGTATTAAATAAGGACTTTTTTTCTCGATGTCAATAAGAATACACATGGATAACACAAATGATGGTATTAGGTTAAATATGGTCAAATTTAAATTCAAATCAACAACGAATTCAGTGCTCCCATAGGTTGTGTGTTCGAGTTCGGCCACAGTAAGGATTTTTTTTTTTTTTTTTTTTTTTTTTTAGTGTATAAATTTTGGGCTGGAAAGAAAAGGCCCTCGGCAGAGCTGGGCCCTGTGCGGTCGCACACCTATTACACCCTCGGGCCCGGCTCTGTGAATAAATAAACAAATGGAATGGAAACAACCATTCCTCCCGTGACTCTAATTCTAAGAGGAAAATAATCCGATAGAACAGATTCAAACTTTTTCATTTTACGGAAATAAGAGACTGAGAGAATTTAGAGAAGAGAAAAAAAGAGTTAGAAGAGAGAAAAAAAAAATCTTATACTAATATATAATAAAGAAAAGACCCCTTTTTGGTGAAGCCTTTTTTTGGTGAAGCTTTTTCACATGACAATAATACCCCCATTAACTAAGCTTTTAATTAATATTTGTATATTTACAGGAATGCCATTGTTTTAAAAATAGATCAAAAAAATTAAAACTTAGATATCTTTAAAAATACACATCGGATTTTTGCAAAATTGATATATTTGGAAAGCTCTTTAAATTATCTATGTAATGAGTATAAACAAGGATATTAAATTTTTATTTTAAGATTTTTTTCCCATTATTATCAAATTTGGTGTTGTTAAAAGAATTCAATTCAAGCATGTGCATCGCACATGTGGCCTTACTATCTTATCTTATCTTATCTTACTATAATAAAGAAAAGACCCCTTTTTGGTGAAGCCTTTTTTTGGTGAAGCTTTTTCACATGACAATAATACCCCCATTAACTAAGCTTTTAATTAATATGTGTATATTTAC
Organism: Papaver armeniacum; assembly: GCA_023531295.1. NCBI lineage: Eukaryota > Viridiplantae > Streptophyta > Magnoliopsida > Ranunculales > Papaveraceae > Papaver > Papaver armeniacum. Next base: position 227,249 of record JAJJWW010008698.1, on the reverse strand, counting down.
AGGAATGCCATTGTTTTAAAAATAGATCAAAAAAATTAAAACTTAGATATCTTTAAAAATACACATCGGATTTTTGCAAAATTGATATATTTGGAAAGCTCTTTAAATTATATATGTAATGAGTATAAACAAGGATATTAAATTTTTATTTTAAGATTTTTTTCCCATTATTATCAAATTTGGTGTTGTTAAAAGAATTCAATTCAAGCATGTGCATCGCACATGTGGCCTTACTAATACTAATATAAAGAAAAGAGGTAATTGTTTGGTGAAGCCTTTTCACATGACAAAAATACCCCCATTAACTAAGTTTTTAGTTGATATTTGTATATTTACAGGAATGCCATTGTTTTGAAAATAGATCAAAAAAAATTAAAACTTAGATATCTTTAAAAATACACATCGGATTTTTGCAAAATTAATATATTTGGAAAGCTCTTTAAATTATCTACGTAATGAGTACAAAAAACGATATTAAATTTTTATTTTAAGATTTTTTTTCCATTATTATCAAATTTGGTTTTGTTAAAAAAATTTAATTCAAGCATGTGCATCGCACATGTGGCCATACTAGTAACATAGAGATGGAAGAGAGGGGCGGAGACTGGAGAGCGAGGACCGGGGAGGAACCATAAATGGTTGGTCTGGGTTTTTTACTCTTTGCTTCAAAAGCATATCTATATCCCCAAGTGTACGTTATGCATGCTTCTTTTTATTTTTCAAATATACGCATGCTTTTTCTATGACCGCGAAACAAAATTTCAAATTTCAAATTTCCTGATGCCGCATATGCATCTGGCTTCACATAATTTGATCGGGATATTTTACTATAGCTGCTGCGTGGTTTTTCAGCGTTGACTATCATCAACATGTTCTTTTAGGTTTTTCCGGTGCCGATAACTACAATAAAAATATCTCCGGATTAATTTTCGTATCCTCATTTGCTCTTCTTTTTTTTGCCAACTTCTCATTTTATGGGTTTCATCTTCTTTATGAATAAAAAAAAAGATTTACATCAGTAAATCGTATGCAGCTATACGCCTAAACAACATGTATTGGATTCTTGAAGTTTCCTCACAGTTTTCCTTTTCTTGCGCAGCAATTCGTAATCCATACTATTAAAGCTGATTTACTCAAGAATCCAATTTTATTCGACCATAAATAATTTCCTCATAAGTGGGTAGTTCTTTTCGAAAAAAAAAAAAAAAAGTCCAGTCATGTAGCTGTGGAGCTTTCTTAAAACAATGAAAAATGATGCGTGCGGGTTCGTTTTTTCGTCGGCCCCCACTGCTTAGCAGTAATCTAGTGTACTTGGCCCACACTTCTTCTGTGATTCAAAAGGATATGTTGAACAAAAGATAAAATCGAGGTTGAATGACAATTCTGTTGTTCGTCTTCAACATACCTTAGTTTAATTCTCAAAGGTGTAACTGACACTCGTATGTCTAGACCAATTGGTTTTAGTATTAACCCTGTGTACCTTACCAGGAAAGTCAGTTCGATGTGTTCCCCAAATGTTCAAATGAGAAACAGTCTTCCTAAATCAATTCGTCCTAGAAGAACTCAAGGATCTTCTTCTACTAAAAGGGGAGATAATGTTGTTCTTGATGTGAAAAAGGTACCAGAAGAAGGAAGCAAAAATGGAGATATGGAAGACAACCTACATCTGATAATTGAAGGATATAAAGAAATCATTAACATGCTGTCAATTCCCTCTAGTCAAAATACTATGCGTCTTATTTTGATGATACTAAGTTTTATGATAACTTTTCGCATCAAAAGGGTTTTCCTCCAAAGATCAGGAGAAAGAGGTTTAACCGAAAACAACATTCATTTGATGAGCTCAAGGCTCATACTTGTGCTAATTAATCACAAGGTTGGACTCTCACTCACAAAAATTCTTGTTTGAGTGAGATATAATCAGGTATACTTGATGACAAATTGTTTTCTGATTCTCTAGCCATTTTCTTATTGTTCCTAGCCGGATTATCATTCACAAACACGTTTGCATAAGTACTTGTTTGTGTTGACAAAACCTTGATTGTTTATTTTAGTGTGTCAAAAAATGCTACTCTTTTGCTCTAAATATTTTCTGGTGAGAATGTAAAATTTGTTGAGCTAAAATTTGTGAAATTTGTCACGCAACAAAACATTGGTGTACAAACAACTTTCATGTTTTTCGTTTTACGCTACTTGGGTATTTTTCTGCTATGGGTAAAGTTTGTTTTTTTACGGGTACCCATGTTACTTGTCACAGACTAACTTTGGAAACCCTAAACTATGTTTCCTTGAGAAACCATTTAAATACCAAAACATTTTGCTTGAGTACGCTACTCCAGGTTTTGTTTATCTTGAATGGCTACTCCTCCGTGTTCGTGGGATTAATTTGCCGGAAGATTTTGTTGATAACTCTATTTACATCGAATTCGAAGTAAAAAAGAAAAGAAACATTGTTAAAGCTGGCAATCTTTATCCTGGTGCATCATGATTTTTGATAGGTGTAGAATACACCTAATTTACTATCTAGTAGTTTATGCTTTCTTTGCTATTTTTCGTGTAAATTATGTATTTTACGCTTGTTTTGAGTTTTATAGCTACTATGGAGTCGCACGGAGGAAAAGAAGAAGAAATCACCCAATTTAAGTCAAAAGGGCAAAAAGGTCATTTTACGGGCGAACACTATCCGGGAGCCCGGTAGTGGTTAAGGGGCTCTCATTCGGGGTACCCCTTATCAATCAAAGATGGGTGTTATTAACATTGGGTAGCCCTTATCCGGAGGATGGTCATCTTTGGGTAGCATCCAATTGGGTCGGTCCTAACCGTGCCGGATCCAAACCCAACCCGGATCCGTGCAATTAAAACCTAAACTTATCGAGAGAAACCATCTCTCAAATCATTCTTTCCCACGAAACGAGGAATTGAGAAGAGCGATCGGCTAGCTGAGAGAGATCGAGGAGAAATCGAGAGTCAAGTCTTTGTCAAATCGAGAGACAACGAGAGATGATGAGAAGATGATGGTGGGGATTCTGAGACCGTAGAGGAGAAACGACAGGGACGGAGCTAGGAATTTTTTTTGGGGGGGACAAATATATATAGGTATAGTAGTTTTGCCGTAAAAGCAGGCGGCCGAAGGCCGCAAATTTTTTTTAGGCCTTGGTATTTTCCTTCAAATGATGTCACCAAAATATCTAATAAGTTGTTAGATGTTTAGATTTATGGTTGGATTTAATATTTTGATATTTTTCACTTCTTTCCTACGTAATTTTGATATTTAAGCCAAGTTTTGTACGATAAGTACCTAATATCAGTAGTTTTTAAAGTGTATAATAAAGGATTCAAGACTCTCTATGTAATATACAAAAATATGGGGAAAAATAGTTAAATACTTAAACTTTTCAAGCCTAAAATGGTAATTATGCAAAGCCAATTTATGTAATTAGGAAATTCTAGGGGGGACTGCTGTCCCCCCTAGACTACATGTAGCTCCGTGCCTGAGAAACGAGATCTGTTGTCGCTGCTACCACTGAGAAAGATGGAGATGGTTGAAATATGAAGGTGGGTTTAGAGCAGAGGTGTGGAAGCTCGACAGAGGCGAGATGATGGAGATCGAAAGAAGCTGAATCAGAGAGGAGCTCAAAGAGGAGGAGATCGAGAAGGAACTGAGAAGGAACTGAGGCTGTTTTGTATATGGCAGATGGTTCGAATTTGGGGATTTGAGTTTGGGTTAAGGTTAGGGTTCGAACTCAGGGCAAGGAGAGATCGAGAAGATAGATGATCGATGGGTTCTTGCCGCTGTTGAAGTTTAGATGAAAGGGGTTCGATTCATTCCTGATGCCGGTGTTTGATTGAGCTCGAGTCTGTGGTGAAGGTTTGATGTCGAGATTGAGCTAATGAATTGAATAGATGAATGATAGGATTTGCACAGGGAGAAGAATCAGCCTGAAAATGGCTTGCGAATTGTCTAAAATCAGAGGAAACTCTGGCCAATTTTCCCCTCCGGCGAGCCGACTCAGACCGATCCGGACGATCCCGATGACCGATTCCGGTGAGCTGAAATAGGATTAAGTCAGCCGAGTTAGCGGTGATTCGATGGCGACTCATCGAGTAAGCCCGGTTAGCTGAGTCGAAGCTAACTCGAGTCGACTCACTCCTTCTCCTTGACCTTTGACTAATCTGTTGATCGACGGTTGACTAGTTTGACCGTTAGTCCTAACGGAGGACTGACGGAATATTCCGTCGAATATTCTCTCGACGGACAGAATTTTCAGGTGGCCGGCAGCGACGTTTTCCGGCCAAATTCCGGCCACAATCCCAGTTTTCCGGCGAGCAAAATTCCAGAACTTTCTATGGACTTCTCTCATGGGTATGAAGACTTGGGCTAGGAATTGGATGGAGAATTGGACTCAAATTTGGAAAGAGAAGGTGGAAGAGTTGAGAAAAGCTTGGATTTGGAAATTGAATTGCAAAAGGAAAATGATTCTACTCCTTAGAAGATTTGGAGAATATTGAAGCTTATAAATAGAGAAGTTACACACCTCTCTACACACATCTCTACACACACAATTCTTTTCTTTTCTTATTCTTTGTGTGAACTCTTTTAACATGAGTAGTTAATTTATTGATTGAGGATGAATTCCTAGTTCTTAACATATGATTTAAGTTTTTGTTTTCAAATTCTATCTTGAAGTTTTTCACATAATTATCGTTTGTTTTTACTAATAGGAGTGATCTTAAAGACATTCATGATTGATTGATAGATTGTTTGGGTGGCCAACTAAATTGATTTGTTAATTCGATCTAAAGCTAGTGAAAGTTAGGGGATAAGTAATCGTTTCTTGACTCTTTACATAAGTAGCAAACACGAGACCTTGCGGAGGGATTCCGTGGAGCAATTGTGTGTAGAAACAACGTTAGCAAGTAGACCTTGAGCTAAGAGTCTAACTACTAATATCAACCTAAGAAATTCACAAAACCTAATGCATGAGCCAAGTTACATCTAGGTTGAGCTAATTCTAGGTGGCTTGGTGATTAGAATCCGGTAGGCGAGAACTTCCGTGTCCGGTGATACAAGGGATTTAGGGGTTTAGCACTGAGCTAGCTGCTTTACCTACGGTTGGTGATAATTTGTGACTAATAACAAGTAGAAGAGAACATAACTTAATCATTGTTTCGTAACGAAGAAGGATTCCTTGATCTTGTCTCTCTTATTGTTTTCAACTTTACTTTTTAATTGTTTTGTTTATTTTCTTTTGCTTTTTACACCCCCCTTTCGTGACAATTTTTACAACTAGAATCTCGTGCTCCTCGTGGGATCGACCTTGACTACCCTATATTACTTGTTAATTAGGTAGTAAAGTATTAATTAATTTGTTGTGGTTACGACACGCATCAAATTTTGGCGCCGCTGCCAGGGAGCAGAGGATGATTTTAGTTTTTTTTATTTTTCTTTTTGCTTTATTCTTGCTTTGTTGGATTCTATTCCGTATCTAACTTGGTTTTTGAATCTTATTTCAGGTGCCGATTTTCCATGTACGGTGGACGAGAGCAAGCATATTACAACAATCAATACGGTTTTCAACCTCAACATTATGACAACTTCCAACCATCCTTAGGATATAATCAAAACCAATCTTTTGGCTATGATCAATTTCCTACAGAACCTTATGGATATTCTCATACATATCAACAACCTTATGACGGGTATGTAAGTGGACAATCACATGGATGGAAGGATAGTTATGCATCTAACAATTTGTTTTCTAGTAATGTGCAGACAGAGAATTTGGAATATACTCCTCTTCATCGTGTTTTTCCTTCACTTTTTCCAAAAGAGGAGATACGATCTATAAACTCTATCAACGGTGGTAAGCGTGTGAACGTCGAGAAACTTGCACTGAAAATTATACAAATTGGAAGATGATGGAGACTCGGAAGAGCTTGTCGCAGAAATTAGTAGGACCATTCATATGGAACTTAAACGACGTCGGGATAAAGGTTATGAAACCGATGAAGATTCTTATTATGGTGAGTCTGAAAATGAAGATGATTGTGTTGAAAAGGACCAACCTTTGGAGACTTTTGATGACGCTAGTGTAGATTACTCAAGCCTTGATCTTAATAATGATCAAGCACCTATTCAAAAGGAAGAGCTTGAGGAAGATGCATTTATTGCTTGGAAAAATTTTCTTAGGGAAAGATGGGAGTCCGCGGAAGTGTATGAATGTTCCGACAATGAGGAAGTTATTCCAACTCCGGATCATAATAACGATCCTTCACCTATTCAAAAGGAGGAGATTGGGTGTGACTTACCTATTGTTGTAAACGAAGTAACACCCGCACAAGAAGATTTTACAATCTATACCGATGAGAATCACTTTAGTGAATGGCCCGATTCCGATGATGAGAATGTTGAAGAGATGATACTAGAGGATGAAACCACATTCATTGATTTTGTGGAAGACCCAATTGAACTTGCTAATGATTATGATGATGCCGAGACTTTGGTTAAGGTAGAAAACGACGAAGAATGGTTGCAAAGTTTAATAGAGGACCATGATATACATGAGGTAAGTAGTTCACTTGAATTTTTTAAGGATGAAGAGGATTCTATAATACAAAAATTGTGAAAGGTTTGTCTAACCCTTTGCATATTGATTCTTCTCCTTTACCTCTTATTGGTTTGAATGTATGTGCTTGAAAGTATTTTGGATGATTTTGTTTCTAAATATCCACCATTGGAAACACTTGATGCTAACACTATGCAGGTTTGCCAAGAGGAATACATGGAAGTTCCCAAATTCTATGTTCTTTATACACTTCCGAGTGTGGAAGAGAATAAGTGTGGGGGAAATTTCTATCGAGCGATAATTTCACTATTATTTTCTTGTGCTAACATTTGTATGGAGTTATTGTGTGCAAAACAGGTATTATGGGTGGATCCTCAAATTTTCAGATTGTTAGTATATGGGGAATGAATCTTGCAAAAGCTAAGTCGGGCCGTCGACTTTAAAACAAGCGCTTAATGGGAGGCAACCCATCGGTTTTGTATTTCTTATCCTTTTGCTTTTTGTTATTTCTTTTTCTTGTTCTTTATCATGTTAAAATTTCCCACCTTGACTTTACTAGGAGGATTCAATTACATTGAGGACAATGTAAGGTTTAAGTGTGGGGGAGTGGTTAAGCATGTTTTTAAAACAAAAATTACAAAAAAAAAATTAATTAAAAATTTTGAAAAAAAAAAAAAAAATTTTTACTTAAAAATTCCAACTTTTAAAGATTTTAGAGTCACTAGCATATTTCTAGGTATGTTTACATAGAGATTTTGACCGACATAATTGAACTTGGAAATGTTAGAGAACTACATTCGGATTTCTTGTTTGTTTGAGTGTTAAATAATGGATTTAATCATGCCGGTGATGCGAATTTGGTGCGAGGAGAAGTGCGTTATTAGAGTTGCTGATCAATCATTAGTGGAGACTACCCGTATTCATATCATGAGAGGCACCGACCAGAATTCTTCCATTTACTAAAGAGCTTCTTTTGAGTGTGTGTCACCGTAAGTTAATTCCGGGTAGAATGGTGAGCTACCCAACCTCCCACCAATAGAAGCACTACTCTTTGATCTCTTGAGTGCTAATTTTGTCAATCATGAGGGTGACGTCCATAGATGAAAGCTTCCTTCTTGTAGTTCGATTTGCGATTAGCACCATTTTCTCTCTCGACAACAACGGATCCATAGAAACACATTCATCATCAACAAGGAGCGACATCAAAATCTACAAGGAAAGTTGGAAAAGTTGAAGGTTTACAAGCAACGGAATGAGAAAAAGAGCAAATTTCAAATTCAAGTAAAGCAACATACAAATGAGCGAAATTCACATATATGTTGAGGACTTAAAATACAATGAGGTAATTTTATATTCAAGTATGAAGACTTATTCATGAAAGCGAAGAAAATTAAAAGGTGAGAATTTTTGAAGTTTATGATTTCAAGACGATACAAGTTGTGAAGAATCAAGCGGTAAAATACTTCTCCCACGACCATGGTTTATTTTTGTATTTAATTTCTCTTGTTTCAAAAAAAAAAAAAAAAAAAAAAAAAAAAAAAAAAAAAAAAAATATTTGTTTTGTTTTTATAAGCCGTGGGGAAGGAAAATATATAAGGAAATTTCAAGCGACAAGGATTTCAAGGTAAAGAGTTATAAATTGTTAAGGATTTATGAAATTCAAGAGTTTATCATCAATAGTTGAAACCGAAGACGAGGACCATGAAGATCAAGATAAGGAGCGGAAGACGTTTCTATTGGATGCCGTGAGAGTGGTGTTATCATAATTGGCGATCGGATGTGAAGGTGAGTAAGTAATCTCATCCTCAATATAAATGGTTGATTTCCTTTCTTAGAGATCATCGAGAAAAATGGTTTTTCAAAATATTAAAAGATGTGGGTTTTTAAAAATATTTCGGAAGTTGTCCTTCCCACCATTCAACGTGTCGCAGGAATTCTCTCTTCATTCCTACCTGCACACATGTGAGAACCATAAAAAAGCCGTCTTTTAGAGTGCAATTATCATAAAATCCTATTTGGTGAGGCAAAAGTCGAGGCGAAATGCTTATTGATCGTTTCTCAAACACGCATTCTCTCATTATGGTGTGGTTATTTCTCACTCAACATTTAAGAATGAGAATATGTTCCTTAGTATTTCTAACTTCTCATTACTAGTATGCGAAACTCTATGTCCTCATAGCTCTTTGGATGCTTGTGACGCTTGAACGCTTTGAAGTTGTGAGTTTTTAGTTTGATTTGCTCGAGGACTAGCAAAGTCTAAGTGTGGGGAATTTGATAGGTGTAGAATACACCTAATTTACTATCTAGTAGTTTATGCTTTCTTTGCTATTTTTCGTGTAAATTATGTATTTTACGCTTGTTTTGAGTTTTATAGCTACTATGGAGTCGCACGGAGGAAAAGAAGAAGAAATCACCCAATTTAAGTCAAAAGGGCAAAAGGTCATTTTACGGGCGAACACTATCCAGAGCCCAGTAGTGGTTAAGGGCTCTCATTCGGGGTACCCCTTATCAATCAGCAGTGGGTGTTATTAACACTTTGGGTAGCCCTTATCCAGGAGGATGGTCATCTTTGGGTAGCATCCAATTGGGTCGGTCCTAACTGTGCCGGATCCAAACCCGACCGGATCCGTGCAATTAAAACCTAAACTTATCGAGAGAAACCATCTCTCAAATCATTCTTTCCCACAAACGAAATTGAGAAGAGCGGCGGCTAGCTGCCGAGAGAGATCGAGGAGAAATCGAGAGTCAAGTCTTGTCAAATCGAGAGACAACGAGAGATGATGAGAAGATGATGGTGGGGATTACGAGACCGTAGAGGAGAAACGAGATCTGTTGTGTTGCTACCACCGAGAAAGATGGAGATGGTTGAAATATGAAGGTGGGTTTAGAGCGAGAGGTGTGGAAGCTCGACGGAGGCGAGATGATGGAGATCGAAAGAAGCTGAATCAGAGAGGAGCTCAAAGAGGAGGAGATCGAGAAGGAACTGAGAAGGAACTGAGGCCGTTTTGTATATGGCAGATGGTTCGAATTTGGGGATTTGAGTTTGGGTTAAGGTTAGGGTTCGAACTCAGGGCAAGGAGAGATCGAGAAGATAGATGATCGATGGGTTCTTGCCGCTGTTGAAGTTTAGATGAAAGGGGTTCGATTCATTCACGATCTTAGGTGTTTGATTGAGCTCGAGTCCTGGTGAAGGTTTGATGTCGAGATTGAGCTAATGAATTGAATAGATGAATGATAGGATTTGCACAGGGAGAAGAATCAGCCTGAAAATGGCTTGCGAATTGTCTAAAATCAGAGGAAACTCTGGCCAATTTTCCCCTCCGTGAGCCGACTCGGACCGATCCCGGACGATCCAGATGACCGATTCCGGTGGTGAAATAGGATTAAGTCGGCCGAGTTAGCGGTGATTCGATGGCGACTCATCCGAGTAAGCCCGGTTAGGCGAGTCGAAGCTAACTCGAGTCGACTCACTCCTTTTCCTTGACCTTTGACTAACTGTTGACTGACGGTTGACTAGTTTGACCGTTAGTCCTAACGGAGGACCGGACGGAATATTCCGTCGAATATTCTCTCGACGGAGAAATTTTCAGGTGGCCGGCGCGACGTTTTCCGACCAAATTCCGGCCACAATCCCGAGTTTTCCGGCGAGCAAAATTCCAGAACTTTCTATGGACTTCTCTCATGGGTATGAAGACTTGGGCTAGGAATTGGATGGAGAATTGGACTCAAATTTGGAAAGAGAAGGTGGAAGAGTTGAGAAAAGCTTGGATTTGGAAATTGAATTGCAAAAGGAAAATGATTCTACTCCTTAGAAGATTTGGAGAATATTGAAGCTTATAAATAGAGAAGTTACACACCTCTCTACACACATCTCTACACACACAATTCTTTTCTTTTCTTATTCTTTGTGTGAACTCTTTTAACATGAGTAATTAATTTATTGATTGAGGATGAATTCCTAGTTCTTAACATATGATTTAAGTTTTTGTTTTCAAATTCTATCTTGAAGTTTTTCACATAATTATCGTTTGTTTTTACTAATAGGAGTGATCTTAAAGACATTCATGATTGATTGATAGATTGTTTGGGTGGCCAACTAAATTGATTTGTTAATTCGATCTAAAGCTAGTGAAAGTTAGGGGATAAGTAATCGTTTCTTGACTCTTTACATAAGTAGCAAACACGAGACCTTGCGGAGGGATTCCGTGGAGCAATTGTGTGTAGAAACAACGTTAGCAAGTAGACCTTGAGCTAAGAGTCTAACTACTAATATCAACCTAAGAAATTCACAAAACCTAATGCATGAGCCAAGTTACATCTAGGTTGAGCTAATTCTAGGTGGCTTGGTGATTAGAATCCGGTAGGCGAGAACTTCCGTGTCCGGTGATACAAGGGATTTAGGGGTTTAGCACTCGCTAGCTGCTTTACCTACGGTTGGTGATAATTTGTGACTAATAACAAGTAGAAGAGAACATAACTTAATCATTGTTTAAGTAACGAAGAAGGATTCCTTGATCTTGTCTCTCTTATTGTTTTCAACTTTACTTTTTAATTGTTTTGTTTATTTTCTTTTGCTTTTTACACCCCCCTTTTCGTGACAATTTTTACAACTAGAATCTCGTGCTCCTCGTGGGATCGACCTTGACTACCCTATATTACTTGTTAATTAGGTAGTAAAGTATTAATTAATTTGTTGTGGTTACGACACGCATCAATTTTATGCATATTCTCATCAAGATCGAGAAAATGTCGAGATGGTTTCTGCTGAAGTAGTTCATGGTTTTCTCAATGATCTATGGAAAGCAAAACTGAAGCTTGGAAAATCTATGAAGGATGATATGTTACGAACTGAGTTGAAAAAGGTTAATTCTGACCTTGTTCTCATGAAATCACATGTTAAGGATCTTCTCAAAGAGGATATCTTCTCCGAAGAAGTTGTCAATGCTTTCAGTCACAAGCTTGAAGGTCTTGAATCTCACAAAGTTTCCGAACATGGACTATGATTGTTTTTGTGTTTTTATTTTTTTAGGAAACTTCTTATGAGAATTTATTCGTGTGTTTTTAGGAAGGTTAACTAGGGTTTGGAATAGAAATTATTGTGAGTACATATAGCTATTACCAACGTTTTCATCTTGCAATGTTTTTAGATTTATTTGTTTAAATTCTAAAGTTGATTTGGAAGATGATTTTTGCAGTATTAATCTTTATGGTTTTATATATTGCAAATTGTTATGGGATATGTTGTTTACGTCCGTGAACCTTGATTGTCCCATATATGCTCAAAAGTTAACTTTATTATATGTCGGTATGAAAATATTGATAAAAGATAGAATGAACTTTTGACTACAAAAGCTAAGCCTATTATGTAATTATGCAAATATTGATGGAAGGTAGGATGAACTTTTGTTTACAAAGATTAAGTCTATTATATATCATTGTGCAAATAATGATGAAAAATAGAATGAATCTTTATTTATTTCGCAGTATTGGTCTTTCCCGATCCACATCTTTGTGAATGTCTTGTCTTTGCTCCATAAATTCTCTTATGTTGAGCATGGCCAATTGAATTGATCATTTTTGAAAATGCGGGGTCTAACAACCACACCCAACAATTCGTTTGGCAATATGAGAGGACATACTCCAATATACTTTCTAGAGAATCAACTAGACAAATCGAGACTCAATCTAGAGTAAAGTATATCAAAGAGTTTAATATCTCAGTTTCACAATGTAATCAACAAATCAAACAGATAGAAATTCGCGAGCCTGATTATTATGTGAAACAACTTGAACAGTACCAAAGACCAATGTTCAAGTGTCAATCAATTTAAATCAACAACCAAAGGTTGGATATTATAATTGATTGATCTTAACGCACAACCTGTGATATTTTAATTATATAACAAAATATAATGCGGAATAGAAATAACATGACACCAGAATTTTGTTAACGAGGAAAACCGCAAATGCAGAAAAACCCCGGGACCTAGTCCAGTTTGAACACCACGTTGTATTAAGCCGCTACAGACTCTAGCCTACTACCAATTAACTTCGGACTGGACTGTAGTTGAACCCTAATCAATCTCACACTGATTCAAGGTATAGTTGCGTTCCTTACGTCTCTGATCCCAGCAGGATACTACGCACTTGATTCCCTTAGTTGATCTCACCCACAACCAAGAGTGGCTACAACCCAAAGTCTAAGACTTGATAAACAAATCTGTCTAACATAGGAAAGTCTATAGATTGAATAAATCTGTCTCCCACAGAAATACCCAAGAGTTTTTGTTCCGTCTTTTGATAAATCAAGGTGAATAGGAACCAATTGATAATCCAGTCTTATATTCCCGAAGAACAACCTAGTATTATCAATCACCTCACAATAATCTTAATCGACTAGCGAAATAAGATATTGTGGAATCACAAACGATGAGACGAAGATGTTTGTGATTACTTTTATCTTGTCTATCGGAGAAATTAATCTCGAGTCAATTATTTCAATTGTACTCAATGCGATAGAATTGGGTAAGATCAGAACACAAAACTACAAAGAAAATAGTTTGGTATGGCTTCACAATCCCAATGAAGTCTTTGAAGTCGTTAACCTACAGGGTCTCGAAGAAACCTAAGGTTAAAGGAGAATCGACTCTAGTTTATGCAACTAGTAACACACAGGAGGTGTGGGGATTATGTTTCCCAGTTGCTAGATTTCTCCTTTATATAGTTGTCAAATTAGGGTTTGCAATCTAAGTTACCTTGGTAACAAAGCATTCAATATTCACCGCTAGATGAAAAAAGTGATTCAACCAAGCTAATATCTTTCAACCGTTAGATCGAACTTAGCTTGTTACATAAAAATAAAATGTTCCCTCATTTAGGTTTATGTAACCGTACCCATGTTGGCTCACAAATAGGTTAGCCATATGATTACTCTCATATCAACCTTATTCATCTTAACCATAACTAGTTCAAATGACTCAAATGAAACTAGTTAAAGAGCCGTTCAATAGCTATATTCTCATAGAAGCATATAGGAACACAATTGAAGCAAAATCGATTTGATTCACTCGAATCATTCATGAACATTATAGCCACGGTTTGCAAAGATTGCATTCCTTATTATATAAATATTTATGTTCATGTTCATAACCGATTTTAGAACTTTAACCTTCAAGTATGCAAACAGGTATGCATACTTGAAATACCTGAACCAAGACTGGGTTTCGCCAATACGCAAACGGGTACGTGAACTTTCAATCCCAGTAGAAATTCTCGGACATGAACCTGTACGCCAGTACGCATACTTAGGTTCCCGGATTTCTCAAACCAACAGGTACGCGAACGAGTGCGGACACTATGGTTCCCGGACATGGATTACATATGTGCAAGAGTGCACAAAATGACATATCCAATAATGTTTAAGTGTTCTAAACTCTTATTTCAATCATTGAAACTTTCTTAAAGATGACAATAGATGTTTGCACACATTATTAGCATCAAAGAAATTTTCAAGATATATTGAAACATTCCAAGACTACACCAAATGATTGTATCACACAAATCATGTAGGATGTTACTCGGAAATTTTCACATGATATAAGATGAACTTGGTCGGAGCAAAAGCTTTCCAACACATATTTCGAGAAATATGTAAGCGAGATAAACTCAGCTCGAAATCTCAAATGTATATATAGAAAACTATATTGTAATACGACTTATGTCACAATATAGGAGATAGATTAGAAATAGACTTTCCAAGTGATAGATGAGTTTTAGTCTCCACATACCTTTTATCGATGAAGTTCTTCAAGCTCCCCTTAGTATTTCTTCGTCTTCAAATGATGAACGCGGTGAAGTCTAAGATCAACTACACAATCTATGTCCTAGTCCGAGACATCTATAGATAGGCTAGAAATCAAGAATTATAGTTTTGATCACTAACATTGACAAACATGCTTGATATAGCAACGCATGCGAGTTCGACCGAGCAGTGCTCTAAAAATCTCCCCATTTGTCAATTTTAGTGACAAAACTATCAATACATATGGATTACAGAATAATTAAAAATTGTAGCTTCTCATCCAAATGCTTGATCTCCTTTGCATCTTCAACACGACTCTAAAACTTCGTCACCTCCAAGTACTCCATGATTCTAAACGTGTTCAACTCAGCATCATAGTTGTTGAAGATCCGCAGCGATAACAATGAGAAAAAAAAATGCTCTCAATCATTATTATACAGTGTCATAGTATCATTACACAACATCAAAGTTCAATTGTATCACAACTTTGACAATAATACTATGGTGATATGTATCACTCCCCCTTAGTCAATATTTCATCTCGACGTGAAAACCACTCCCCCTTACATAATGATCCGTAAACCATATGTATTTGTAGTATAGAAACTACACATTAATTATCCCCCTTTTTGTCAATATAAATTGGCAAAGGTACGAAAACTAGTGGGATCCTCATGAAATTTTAATAGAGATACTTCATGACCAAAAGAGAATAACATACCAACTTATTTAGATGCAATCATAAAGACGAAGCTAAATGCATTCATCAAGGAGTTTATAGAGATACAAGATAACCCCTATAGTATTCCACATCCGCACTCCCCACAAAGATTTGGCAATAAAGAAAAAGTTCAAAAAGAACTCTCCCCCATAAGATGTCATTCCCGAAAGAACAACAAAGGCGACCTTGCTTTTACAAGAAAAGAAGGATTTCTTTGGATATAACCAAATCACATGAAAACATGGATTTGAATCCAAAAATCTCAATTGAATCAACCACAAAAATGATCAATTCAATTGGTCATGCTCGACATAAGAGAACTTACGGAGCAACACAGTATATGCACAAAAATGTGGATCGGAGATCGACCAATACTGCGGAATATACAAGGATTCATTCTATTTTTCATCACTATTTGCACAATGACATATAATAGACTTAATCCTTGTAAACAAAATTGCATCCTTTCTTCCATCAAAATTTGCATAATGACATAAAAGGCTTTAATTTTTGTTTGTCAAAAGTTCATTCTATCTGTTGATGGTGGTTTTTAGATTAAGGTTAAAATCGTAAAACCTTGCATCTGATGTGACGTCACTCTGCAAGGAAACCGAGCCACGTGTGCTAATCTCTATACTGGCATACTTATTGAGCTGCTCAATACACTTACATGAAATTTATCTAGACTGGCGAATGTAGCAACCATCCCAGATGTTCTGTGAATTCCGGCGCCTCGCGTATATTCACTTAATATAAGTTCCTCTGAATGCCTTCTATGCTATGTTCTCCGGCTGAACCCTTAATGTTGATATGGCATTATGATTTGTGTTCACTAGCAGCAGAGTAGCACGAATCTCCAAGTATCAAGGATAAGGTCTTTGCATAAGGTATTCGAATCAGAAAAGCATGCTGCTCTCTGGAAATGAACTTAAAAGAACTCTGTGTCAAAAAATAGAACTCAATCAATCGTCCTGACTAACTTACAGAAGTTAGGGTTTCGCGCCTCGAGCAATGTTCCAGACCTTGCTTGTCAAAATTACGCCTAAGTAATTAATCCGCCATGGATTAGCAGGTGCAGAACCTCGCCCAATAAGAAAATAGGGAGCGCGGCGAGACAAAGAGAGGCATGGCTATGCCTTAGGCCAGCTAGCGCCATTAGACACGCCCCCACCCCATTTCTCTCGACCAATCAGGTCGCTTTAAACTCGCCACACGTACACAAGTTGTGGTTGGGCCCATGCTTGTCTTCCCCACTTCTAATCGACCAATCTGAACGCGCCAAAGCCATCACAATCTCACCAGAAGTGTGGTCGCGCCTTTTGTTTGGTCGGCCCCCTTTTCTGGCCAATCAAGTTGCTCTGAACTTGCCACCATATGTTAAAGGCCAAACACACCCTGCCACGCCACCTTGCTAAACTGACAAGTCAAACACGCCCTACCACAACAACATATTGGTTGGCATGCCAACATGCCACTCTACCGCGGTAGCACGCCAACATGCCACTCTACCGCGACAACTTCGCAACATGCCAACTTCACAACATGCTACCTCGCAAACATGCCACTTCGTGCCAACCTGCCATAAATAGCCACCCACTGCAATTCCTACTCCAATGGCTGTTCCACACTATGGCCTTGCCATAGTTCCTTTGGCATAGCCATGGCGCCGTTTGCACAAAAGTAGCGCCATGCCGCAGCCGCATGCCACGTGCACTAATTAGGGTTTCGACATGCCAAACCCTAATTCGGGCAAATTGCTAGCAAAGCCAAATAGTGTTTCCCGGAGAAATGGGATTGGCGTGGCAACAGGGCCTATGTTGCCACGCCACATGTGGGTCCGACTCCACGGCGCCAAAACCAAGCCTTGGCCACGCCAAGCCATAATTCTTCCACGGCATCTTGGACACGCCAAGCCCTAATTCTTCCACGGCACCTTGGCCATGCCAAGCCCTAATTCTTCCACGGCACCTTGGCCACGCTAAGCCCTAATTCTTCCACGACGAATTCTTTCATGGCGCCAAACCCTAACTTTGGCCACGAGGCCAATTTTTAGCTTTATCCATTCCGCAATATCACCGGCATACCGCTATGCCACGGCTACGCCATTGGCATGCCGCTATGCCATGGATACGCCAATGGTATCGCATTAGCATGTGGCTGACACCACTTCGCTATACAATAGGATGTGTCCATAATCAATGGCCATCCTTCTTCCTGAGATGCAATCTCAGCCATCCAAGTTCGCTACCGAACTGATGGATTTGTGGAAACTCTTAGGCGACCAACCGCCTAAACCCAACGACTATGGCTACGCCAGGCACCACTGGCATGCACAAGTCATGCCACAATGCCACTGCGCCATTTTTAGGTGCCAACACAAGGTAGACATAATCAACGACTACTCTTATTCATAAGATGCGATATCTGCCATCGAAGTTCTCCACCAAATTGGTAAGCTCGCGACAAGTTTTAGGCGACTAGCCAAATCGAGCCTAGCATCACATGCTATTTACCTGCGACAAGCCTCTCGATTTTAACTTGCCACACGTAGAAAAGTGCTACATATTTTCCAAGAAAATACTCGAGACATCAAAATATGTCATAAACTGGGGGATGCTCATCAGGGTATTGGTTTGGCGGTTTACAGCGTGCGGCGTGCAATGCGCCGGTTACAAGAAAGTGTCATGAAGTGGGATAATTAGTGGTGGTGAAAAGTAACGGTGTAAACAATTCATTTCCTTCATCATGGAAGCGTAATGATTGGAGGTTACACGAATTCACTTCCCTCATCATGGAAGCATAGCGTCTATGATTACACGTTACTCTTTTCTTCCACCACTCAATCGTTTCCACTTCCTACGAGACCGAGTACGTTTCACTATGACTTGTATAAATAGGTCTCACCTATTTTCACCAAGCGACAAGTTTTGGTCGGGATAACAATACAACATCCGAGAAATCATCTAATAGCTTTTTCATCCGGCTATCCGGTTAAACTTTATGATACAAGTCACAAAACGCCCACACTTCCCGTGAATCAACTATTCTGGTCTCAACACTTTCTTCGCTTCCCTCCCTAAGACCAACCCTTCTCCTTCACTTTGTGACCAAAGCAAGCACTGGAACAAACCATTTCTTGGTTTAGGCCGAGATTGTGCAGTTTATCTCTCGAATCAAAAGTACTCCGTGCGGTACATTGTTTAGGGTTTTGATTCGTTTCTCACCCACACACACACAAAATTACCAAAATCAGCAGAAACGGTTCTCACCCACAAACAATTGGCGACCACAGTGGGAGATTAATCTCTCGGTTGCAATACCAATTTCCAAATTCCAATTTCATTTTTCAATCCCAATTTCAAGATGGTTTCAATCCCAATTTCAAAATACTAGCGTGGCAGAAATTATTCTCGGTACCAGCGTTCCTTCCAATAGCGTCAATCGCCACCTATCAACGCCCGGTATGCGAAGAATGTTCCTTCGGGCATTACACCTTCGATTACAGAGCCATTGCCACGAAAACGTTCCTTCGGGTAACACACCTCCATTCACGAGCCGGGGCCTTCTGCTGCCCCCAACGTTTCTTCAAATGTGATATCTCAAACCTTCACGGAGATGTGCTACTCCATCGGTCACGAGAGACTGGGGAGCCCAGTGAGCCTATCCCATGTTACCATTACTGATTTTATGGAAAGACAGGAAGTTCTTGATAGGGCTCAAACGGACATGGCTTCGACTCAGAAAGAGGTGCTTATTTTCCTCAAGACACTAACGGAGTGGATACCATAGGAACCGCGCCAACCAGAGCCAACTAGGAACACCTTCAATACTCCTGACGCTGATGTCTCAGCAAGGCGCACCTTTGTAGATGAAGAGACTCGTTCGGGGGCTCCAACGGAGAGGAATCAGCCGTCCAATTTTGTCACGCGAGAGGATTTGGAACGACTTCTTAGAAACTGAGACAAAAGTGATTCTGCAGACATGCATCAACATCAACCCACGTATCCTCCTGAAGTACAAAGAATTACTCTCCCGAGAGGATACTCTTCTCCTCAATTCTCCTTATATGACGGCACCGTGTAATGCGCGTGAACATGTCTCTCGATTTTTTTGAATCCTTGAGCGAGCACGAATACAACCATGTTCTCCGTTTGAGGGAGTTTTCAAAGTCACTTACCGGAAGAGCATACACACAGTACAATGACATTGCACCAAACAACATACCCAAGCTGGGGTGACATGGTTCTGACTTTCTACAAGAAGTACTTCTTTGTGTATGCGAGCAAATTAACTTCTCATATTTAGGAAGAATGTTTCAACGAAACAATGAACATCCAAATGATTATGTCAAAAGATTCAGGATTCAAGCGCTGGACTATCACGACCCAAATGTGACCGAACAGCAACTAGTAGATTCTTGCATCAATGGTATGGTTCCCATCTACCGTGCCTTACTGGAGAATCTATGATTCCAGACGTTCTCTGAACTTCATGAGGCTGCTAAACGGTCGGCCACAATAGCACCAGCATTGTTGAAAAGAACCAGGCTAGACAAGGTTTAAACGTACGTGAAACTCGAGAAAACAGACGCCTCATCAGCAAACAATATAACACTGGCCCCTCTGTGAGCGTCGTAAGTGAAAGAGGAAAAAGGAAGGCTCCAGCGATAAAACAACAATCCAAGCGTGCAACGCCACCACATTAGGCGGCTCCACCGCGGAAGAATGCAGCTAAAGCTCCTGCGCAATATCAACGAGCCGGAGAAAGGGCCTTAGATTTCCCATTCCCAATCGAGGAAGTAATTGAACTCTTATAGGCATGGATCCAAGATGACGCCATCATATTGCCCCCTACTAGGCGCCCACCAACTGAAGAGGAAATGGAAAATCCTAAGTATTGCCGCTACCACAGATTTGTCCATCACCCGACCGGTGACTGTAATAAGTTAAAGCGTATTTTAAAGAAAATGTGGAGGAAGGGGAACTTCAGCTGGGCAATGAGGGAGTTCACAGAGATCCTCTTCCAGTAAGGAGTTGCATGCTCTCTGGGGACTCTGTTCACAAAACCGTGCAATCCATCATGGAGCATGTATGCGAGATTCTCTATTTCTCCAAGGCGCAGCGTCAAGATATATTTACAGCCCATAATCGAGTTGTGTCGGGAAATCGACTTTTTCCTACTGAAAAAACTACGCAAGAACCCCAAACTCTCTCGGGAGACGGTCTTTGGAAAGTACAAGCTGGGACTCTAGCGACCACGGTTCATCCGAAGGACGCCGAGCTCGACAACACATTAATCGACGCGGCCTCTGACTTCAATATCGTTACCATCAAAACTTTGAGAGCTGCGAGAGTTTCGAAGCAGGAGGCTACCCGTTCCCCAACCATGGTCAAAAACTTGGAAGGGAAGGCGATGGACGCATATGGCTACATCAACCTTGAAATCAAGGTAGGAGATACTCTAACACATGGCAAATTCCACATCGTCAAAGAACTCTCAAATTACGACATGATTCTGGGGCGTGCATGGGTACACAGCAACAAAGCGAAGTTAAGAGCATCCCCTCTGCCAATGACAGTACCCGAAATAATTTCCAACAAGCTGTCCAACTTGGAAGATTACATGTTGCCGTATCAACAACTTACCAATATAACTCAATTGCCTGGAGAAAGCCCGTCGACGTTCATCCGCAGATTTCGAGCACAAGTAAGCCTCGTTAAACAACCCTTTCTGCACCCAATCACCTCTCCTCTCGTCCAGGCGTGGGGACTCGGTCCGATTATCAACCCGGACGTCATTAGGAGATGTGAATGAGACGTTGGGCCTTTCAAGCGCTTTGTCAAAAATCTGGAAGCGGTTACATCCAAAGATGATGAGCTCAAAAATCAAGTAGTTGCGCAACGCCTAAACCCGTTTCAAATTGGAGATGTGGTAGTCAAGACGACCACGTTTCAAGTTGGAGATATAACAGTGAAGATAGACGCTCGACCCGATCCTCCTAAAGGAAAGGAAGACGAGCCATTCCTGGTGGCGGATGTTATCTTAGGCGGTTACTGGAAACTCATCAATACCGACAAAATGGAAGGTGTGAAGATTCAATCGCGATGGCTCAAACCCTTCAATACCTAAAACGCTGTGCTACCTTCACCTCCAGCGTTATCCTTTCAGCATTTCCTTTAGCATTTTTTACTTTTCACGCAATGATTGTAACTTCTCTAAAATGGTTGCACCGCTTGCATTCATAAGTAGAGTTTTCAATTTCAATTAAAAGACATCTTTCCTTAAAAAGTTTCCCAAATCATCTTAAAGTAAAAATACCGAGTAAACCCAAACTCTCACAGAGTCGCTACCGTGATTGAAATCCAGAGAAACCAAACCACCACAAAAATATTTATCCAAAAGTACTGAAGAAGGGAATATGCAAGGAAGATGATCATCGGGCGGCGAACAAATATCTTTTCAAAAGTATCCGACTTCAAATCTCACCTAACGCTCTACTAGTTTTCGGGATGTGTTACAACGATGCTGCTACAAGGGAGAACCAAGAAATAGGTCGGTCGAACCTTTAAACCATTGTTGTTATTTCCCCTATCTCGCGTTATTATGGGTGATGTCGGCGTTCGGAGGCATTGGCTGCGCAGCATGCCGGCAAGTACCTGTGGCAAATTCCATCCATACTATTTGTGTACAGCGTTTGTCCATCTACTGGGTGGCTAGAAGGGGCGAGCAACTTATTTTCACATAAAGGGTTTTTGGATCTTTTCAGTGTGAAGGTTTTATTAATTAATTCAGAGATGTGAAACCATAAAAGCTGAATAACAGAATGTTACTTGGCGAAACCCTAACTTCGCCATGGAAACAAGAAAGTGAAAGTAAACCTTTGGAATATCAAAAGCGGCTACACGCCGAGAAGAAATAGCAAAAGTGGAAAAACTGGTCGTTAATGGCAGACGCCTGGATCAATAACGCCTTCATCAAAGCTTTTTCAAGCACTTTCCCCAGCATCTTCTCTGGCATCAAACGTTCCATCCAGACGCTGTTTCGGCAACAACGACCTTAGCATCCCATCTAGAAGCCGCCTCGGCAGCAGCGACCTCATATCCCATCCAGAAGCCGTTTCGGCAGCAGCAGCTTCCATATCCTGTCCGGCGTTTGTTTCAACAGCAGTCCTAGCGTATGTTTCCATGGATTCTACAATGGCCACAACATATATTTCCTCCGTCTCCTCGTCCGCCTTTACGACATCCTTAGCGGTCACTTCAACATCCCTGATAACAGTTTCGGTGTCCACTCCAGAAGCTGCTTCAGTTTCGTAAATAGTGTTGACATCTTCCTCAAGAGCTTTTCCAGCAGCTTCTTGAGGATGTTCCGGTTTGTCCGCATCAAAGTCAAGAATTACGATACCATCATGGACAGGGTAATTAAACTGTCCCTCACCTAAAAGTTTCATGGACTCATTCTTCCGCCGCTTCAACCGAGAGGCGAATCGTTCAGCCCTAGTATTGGGTTGTAGAGAAGCTTCATTACTCTGAGATCTCCCGACACGCTGAGATGCTTCATCATGCCTCCACTTATCCTCCATGTCCACCGAAGCCATGAGAGTCTGAACACACGTCCGTACTCTGCATAAATGGGCGAGAGACATGCCTTGTATAATCTCATCAGCTTCACGGAATAGGGAACCAATTCTGTCTAATACCTCCTCATGAAAAGAAAACTGGTTATAGGATCAGAATATCGCGACATCAATACTTCGCGAGATTAATCAATAACGACATTGCGAGGGAGTCGCGGGGAAGTAAAATAAATGACGCAATGGATGACGACAGCCAGAACACGAGGAAGATGTGAAAATCTGGCGAAGGTTAAGAGTGTCGCGAAGACGAACACTTATACACTTGCGACACTTCGCGAGTTATTCCCGAAAATAAAGGACAGCTTAGCTGTCATCCACTGTATACTACCCTATATAAAGGGTTCAGTCAGTCTGTTGTAGGAGAGTTCTTTTTGAATTGTTAAGCAAGTCATTAGGAGAGAGAAAATCTAGAGTGATTGTAATTTCTTGAGATCTGTTCTATTTTCCTTTGTAAATATTTCAAGAAAATAATCAATAAAATTGATAGTTGTTCATCTTCAAATGGATTAGTTAAGTAAATTCTATTGAGGGGTGTATTGTGGGATTTCCTGCAACCAAATATGCGCTAGAAACAGGGACTGAATAGAGGATCAACCTTGTGAATTGAAGGAATCAGGAGTGACAAGAAAGAAATTTCGAATAACTTTCAACAATTTACTAAAATTGAGAAATGGCTAGAAGAAGGAATGCATCAGAACAACCAACAATTGTAAGGAGAAGTGGGAGATTAGCTGGAGAAAGGAGAAATGAAGTAGGTGAACCATCAAGGATAAACACAAGAGATAGGGAAGAAGGTCAAATTCAACTACCAATTCAACCACCAGTTCAACCACCAATTCAACCAGCACCGAATAAAGTAATAGATTATGATAGGGTGAGCGTGCATACATGGATATCAGATTCTATGGAAGAAAGAGAAGAAGTGTAACAATTGATAAATAATGGACAAGAGGAGAGAAATCGAGAAGAAATGGGAGAAACAACTCATAGAAATGAAGAAATCGCAGCATTAGAAACGTTGAGACAAACAATACATGAAGAAAGGCGATTAGAAGCGGAAGAACGCGCAAATTTAACAAGGCAAAACCATGAGTTAAGAATGGAAAATATAAGGTTGCGAGAATAGGAGGTCAAGAAGTAATACGGATCAAGATCGGGATTGGTTAGAGATGATATGGGGAGAATATTACCTATAGAAAATGTTAATGAAGAGAATCTAGGAAGAGAGCCAAATCTCGGTGAAGGATCTTTGCGAAAGAAGGGAAGTGGTGTGTATTCCACGTCCTGAGATTTTCTGGAATGACCAAAATAATGGAAATCAAGGAAATAGACAGCAGAATAATCCAATTGGTGAAGAAAATCAGGAAGAAGGAAGAAGAATACTACATGGGAGAGAAACACAGAGGAGACAAAAGGAGATTGAAGATAAAATCGAAAAGCATTATATTGAACAAGCGCGTTTAGCTCGCGAAAGGGAAAGATTAAGAGTAGAAATGGAAGAACGGGAATTGGAGGAAGCAATTCGGCAGAACAATCATGACAATCGAGAAAGAAGGCGCGAGCAAAATCGCAACAATGGAAATATCAATGAAGAGTATGAAAGAATACAAAGGAGAGCTGATAGACAACCAAGAAGAGAAAACGATGAATAAAATGGTGTGCGAATTCGAGAACGAGATGGAGGAGAAAGTCGCAGAGAAAGAAGAGAAGAAAATGCTGAACAAGAAAATCAAGGTAGACATGAACGCAGAAGGAGAAGGAGAGAGACAGAGCTAAAAAGACCAATAAATTCGAACCCTGATGTAAATAAACAAATCTTAAGGGAGTTGGCAGAGATGAGAGGAATGTTGAACAATAGAAGAGGAGGAGGAAAGAGACAATTGGATGAGGCCATCGAAGAAGCTGCGAAAACCCCCTTTTACACTAGAGGTGCAGTTGGGAGGAATACCTCCAAAGTGCAATTTACCCGCATTAACCAGCATTTTTGATGGAACAACTTGTGCAATACAACATATCAAAGCGTATGTAAGATGTATGTTGCAATGGGAAAATCATGATGCCATATTATGCAAATATTTTGCATCAAGTTTAACAGGAGAAGCACTGAAATGGTTTGAGGGTTTACCAAGAAACACAATCACGTCATTCAACCATTTACAAGCTATATTCTTAGGGGCATATATAAGTAACAATTCCTCGCGACCAGGAATTGAAGATGTATTTGGGCTGAAACAAAGAGTTGGAGAAAGTTTAAAACACTTAACTGTGAGATGGAAGACGATGTGTAGCGAGATGGCTGGACGAGTGGATGAAAGATATCTCATTTTATCATTCATAAACGCTATGTTCGCAACCAATTTGTTATATATTCAAATCTTTAGAGTTAAGAATACAATTACAATGACTGAGTTACGAGAACTTCGGAGGAATATATTGCTTTAGAGGAAAGGCAAAATGAGATGGAATCATACCCAGTTGCGAACAAAAATTCAAACGCTGCGAATGCAAGTTTATTACCCAAACTGATAAACACGGTGGCGAGCACTTCGCAAGTTCAATAAGAAAAGATAATAGATGATGGACAGCCAAAGATAGTAGCCATGGGAAGCCGTGATCAAGAAGAATTTGAGAGAGAAAGGAATTACTACAACCGTGGCGGCAATAACAAGATTCAAAGACTTGATCATCCACAAGAAACTTATGGAAGTCAAAGGCAGAATTATCATGGAGGTCAGCGACGTCACAGAGTAGTATGGGAAGAAATCAAAATGCCACCATTAAATGCTAGTGTTGAAAAAATATGGGAAGCTATACTCTTGATGGAAAACATACACGCACCATGGAACATGGGGAATGAGCCACCACCAAGTGATAAAAGTCACGAGTTCTGTTCTTACCACCGCTTTCATGGACACTTAACAAATGACTGCAGAAACATAAAAAGAATCATCCTCGGAATGATTGACCAAGGAAAGCCGAGTCATTTTCTAAAAGGTGAAGAGAAGGTTCAACCGTTACCACCACCGCGAAATATGCACAGAACAAACTCGGCCAAAGGGGAAAGAAACATTAAGTAATAGCAGTTGGAAAGAAAGCTAAAAATTTGTTTTGCAACTCCATTGTACATTCATACCGAACAATTGAAGATTTTCATGATAACATTCTCAGTAGGGTTTTCGCGAGGGAAGCTAATAATAAAGAAGTGATGAACATTGCGAAGACATCGCAGTTAAAAGAATGGCAAATGCAGATTATTACTTTCACCGCAGAAGAGATTCTGAAGGCGAGAGACGCATGACAACCCATTGGTTGTAAAATTGGAAATTAATCCAAAACCTGTAGATGGCGAAGACGACGAAGCAGAGAATTGCTGGGCGATCAATAGAATCTTAATTGATACGGGGAGCTCAGTAAATATTCTTTTCTACCATACTTACAAGACTATGGGGGGAAAGGATGAAGAATTGATACCTTCGACGTATAAGATATATGGTTTCAATGGAACAGCGAATAAGCCTAAAGGGGAAGTTCATATGAGAATACCCTTGCAAGGATTATCAACTAGGATTTTGTTCTGTGTAGTCGATGTAGAGTCCCCTTATAATGCATTGATCGGAAGACCATGGTTGCATGAAATTCTGGGTGTAGCGTCGACTTATCATCAATGCATAAAATTTCCTCATCCTAGTGGTGTCGGTATTATAAAAGGAGATTGGACGGAAGGACAAAAATGCTATGAGATCGACGTGGAGAGCTGCGAAGAGAAAGCTGCGAAAAGAAAGGGTTGGAAGCAACATGCAAAAGATGAACAAAGAAGAGAAAGATTAATGGTGGATACAATTGATGTAAGAGGAGAAGATACATTGCGAAACAAGTGCATGAAAACAGTTGAAAATTATGATGGAAAGGAATCATTAAGAGATTTGAATGGTGTAGAGGTAGAGAGTAGCAGGAGCAAAAAGTGTAAGAAGTGAATAATCATCAAAAAGCAATAACAAAAACTTGTTAAAGGTAAGAGGAAGAAAAAATAATTGAAGAAGAAATATGTGAGGATTTCGCCATCAAGAATGTATGACAATTTGATTAAACAATGTAAGATTGTACGATAGCTTCGCAAACAAAATGAATGATTGAATGAATTAACAAAAATGAAAGAGTGAGTGAATGGGACGAACCTTTATGGCGTACACCCTAGTTCGCGAATGATATTTCGCAAGAGGCAAATGTAAGACCTAAAGTGTGTCATATAAGGGGGTATCTCTTGACATGGCTCAGTGAAAAGGTTATACCGCTCCTGGAACCTGAGTCATGGAGATTTGGGGCCCATGAAAGCCTATCCGGGAGAGATAGCTTGGATTTCCAACTATATATATATAAGGTTATACCCTGGTTGGACGCCCGAGGGTCTCTTCCAAGGAGTCGATGTATGCTCAAGGCGCCGGGGTACACGGTTGAGCCAAGAGTGCACAGGGCATTTGAAGTGTCTCGGCCATTCTTGGCAAGTCTTGGTATATCTTTACTCGGCCAAGAAAACTCCACTTAGGGTGCGCCTCTCGTAACCATAAGCCATATAGGTATAAGGGATAAGAGGCTGCGAAAACAACTGGTTGTTGTTAAGACCGGATGGGAGGAGCTAGTATTGTATGGCCGATGTACGCCTCCTTGAAGGGGCAACCAGGGAGAAGATAAGGGCGGCACCCTCCATTAGGGAGCTGATAAGTGTCAAAAGACGCAAATGTCATGAGGCTTTATTTTCGCAAGGAAATTTAGGCTTGTCATATTTGTGCGATGATCTGTAGAGGCAATATACGACGCAAGGATAAGGCGAGATCAATGGGTTATTGCATGAAAATGCAAAAACGTCCTGCGATTTAAATGCGAAGACGGCAATGTCATGGGATTTTACATTCGCAAGAGTATTTAAGCCTGTCATATTGTCGCAAATAAAATATCCTGCAGAGGCAAAAATACTTAACAAATGATAAGACAAGGTCAATGGGTCATTACATGAAAATGTAAAGACGTCCTGCGATTTTGTCGCAACGAGGGGTGGCGAAATAAGACCTTTAATTAGGAAGGCAAAATAAGACCACACAAGAATGATAAGGCAAGATCAATGGATTTCTTCATTTGTGAAGACATCCTGCGATCTTGTCGCAATGATGTACTTCAACGTAACTAAAGATATAGACATACATAAAATTGAGGAAGCAAATAAGCTTGCGAAAACGATTATATCCCATCATAAAGTTAAAAATAATAAAGGCCAAAGTCAGAGATTTCATTACTCAGAGATAATTGATCAAATCTCTCATTTGAAAATGAATAACAGGGGCAAGTATGGGAATGAATAGGATAAAATCTTGTTATTCATTTCCACATGATGGATTTATGTATTCATAATGCTGGTCAGTTGAAACTATAAAGGAGAATTGCTTGATTAATATGCGCAAGTAAAGAAAACAAAGATTGAATTCATATTTAGCAATCCAAGAAGATTAAAAGAGTATATGTACAGGTATTACAAGAAGAGAAAGAAGAAAAGAAGTTATTTCTTTGAGGATTCTTCTTCTTGGTCAGATTCTAATTCCATCATTCTTTTCGCCAGATTCTTCTTCTTCGCTAGCTTCACTATCAGAGACATCCGAGAAAGGCATATCTTCAGGAATATCATCGCGAAGACAAAGATATGAACTAAGAGGAATACGGTGATCATTGCAAACTGTTTCGATAGTTTGATTGCGAAAACGAACAACATTATTGTTGAAATTCGCCACTGTAGCTTGCAGTTGTTTCTTCAACTTAGAATACTTGTTATTGCGAAGAGAAAGGCCTTACAGAGTTCCCCTTTTCAGACTCAAGTTCTTCAATCCTTGTTTGAAATCTCTTCTCGGATTACCCGCAAAATATATGACAATGAATTAACAACACAATAACAATACTACGAGAGATAAGGAGCAAGAAAGTATAATAAACAACCTTCTCTGTCGGATATCATGTCTTTAACCAAGGCAGTATGCTCGGCATGAAGGCTAACATCAACACCTAAGTTATTCCTGGCATTATCTAGAACCTTCGCAGCCCAAGCGAATTCATCATCATTATTTATAACAAGAAGCGAACGAATCTGATCTTCTCACTCATTAAGTATGGCGTTCTGACGAAGAGATTCATCTCGTTTAATTTGTACTTCGAGAAGAGATTTTTGAAATTTTGCTAATGCCTGTGCACCTTTATTAGCAACACGGTCTTTGTCATCTATGAGACCACTAATTTTCTTCCTTAAAGTTTTGGTTTTCTTATGGGAATCAAGATACATTTGTTTAAATCGGTTGGCTAAACCTAAACTAGATCTATGCTCAATCTCTAAGAGACGATATTTGGCTTGAAGTTCATTTAACGGAAGGGAATCAATTTTGTTTGACGAAATGCTTAAAGATTCGTTGAGATGAGTGAGAAGAACATCATTGTCCATAGGCTCGGGAAATGAATGGAGAAGAATGGCTTCTTCGGAGAGATTATATATGTCTGCGAAAATAATAAATCGGGCAAAAGAAAAGCGAGATGACAAAATAAAGACGACTTGAAGAGTAAAAGTTTTATACCATAAAGTTGTTGATTTGCACTTTGAAGAGTAGACATTTTAGTCTTCTGAGAAGCAGACTCAACTTCCAACTGTTGAATTCTTTCACCTTTCTTGCGAGACATCGCAACTTCAGTTTCTAGTTATTGGATCTTCTCTTTGAGTTGGAGATTTTTCTTTTCAAGATTGTTGCGTCTTTTCTCGAGATCTGAGGCAACAACAAAGGAAGCTCTCCCAGACTATAAAGGAAAATAAAGAAATTGTTAAGATAAAGCTTATAATCAAAATTACAGAGAAGCAAAGGAATATGAACATACCAAAGCATTGAGAGCATTTAAGTGACTGGAAGTCAATGTTCGAAAACTCATGAAAAGATTCATTATCCTCTAATAGCGGGGCATCGCAAATTTTAGCGAGAGCTTCGCAAGTTGCAGATAAATGATCATCTCCCAATCCTTGCATGGAATCGGAGAAAACACTAGACAATTGCGCCATAGCAGAAGTAGTCGAGTGATTCTCTTTCGTGGAGGAAGTACCAACCTCATTTTCATCCTCATCAGAGCTCTCACTGGTTTGAGAACTACAATGAGAAGAGGGATGGGTTTTTCGTTTTTTAGAAAGTGGAGCAGAAGATTTATCCTTGCGAAGAGTGATTTTATCCTTGCCATTAACCTTCGCAACTTCAGGAATGTCTACTTCTTCAATAACCTTCGCACACGAATGAAGATAAGAAACAGAGGAAACAATATTGTTAAAAATAACAAGAGAAAATATTTCTTACTTCATCCGTGATCGATTGGAGTATTGCCAGAGTACTTGGCTTTGGACGTCTACTATAACTCTTTTTCAATTTGGTAATCTGAAGATTTTGCAAATCTAGTAAATATAAAAGGAAAGGAATATCGCAAAAGGCAAATGTGAAATAGGAAGCATACCTCTTTTGCTTTTTCGGGCCATTTAAATTCCCAAGGGTGATAGTCTGCGAGATTCGCAGGGAGTACATGTGTACCTGAGATATAGGGTCCACTCAGAAATAACGGAACGACCCACCACTTCTCATCTTTGGAGTGTCGAGGAACATTATTTTTGCCCGAGTGCCAGTCAATATCTTGCATGAGCAGCTTATCGGCATCAATGTTATCTTTTCTCTTCAATCGAGCACCCCAGTAGATTTATCATTTCTCATATTTATTCTTGTATAATTCGCAAAGAAATTTTCTACGGTATACTTCTCAGCGACTATTGGTAAATTTGCGAATTGAGGATCTTTGACATCATCAAAATATAAAGATCCTTTACCAGCACCACGATTGGCGAATTCAAGCATTAGGCGGATGCAGTCGCCACTCAATTGATAAATAGCTCGCGAGAATTTATCATGAGCAAGAATTTCATAGAATAAAGGTATCTCGGGATTGTATAGAGGAATGGGAAGGCCTGCGAGGAGTTGACCTAGCGAGACTATTATTTTCTGATCATCACACTGATGATCAGAAAATAGTTTTGCAGAAAGTATAGATGAAGACTTTTGATCAGGAATGGTCGATAAGATGAAACCCTTCTCTTGAAATTTCTTTTGAGTTTCTTCAAAAAGGGGTTTATATGTACGACCAAGTGAAGCCATTAATATAGTATGGGAATGAATGGAGAATTGAAGATTGAGAGAATTGAAGGGGAGGATTACGTGGCGAGAAATTAAGTGCGGAGGAACAAAGTTGAAGGAAAGTTGCAGAGGGAAAATAAAAGAGAAAAAGAGAAAGGTAAGAAAACTATATATAGAGAAGAGGATCCTAGAGAAAAAAAATGCATTTAATGCGAGATGGGACGTGAATGGTCAAGAATAAGCGGTTGAAAGAGACGTGTCAAGAAAAGAGTGGAAGAAGAAACACCTGTAATAAATTCCGTACATGAATAAAACGGATAAAAGTGGACAATCGCGAGATAAAGATGAGCAATTGCGGCATTTTAAAATATTGGTTCTCATGACATTTTCTCCTTCGCAGAAAAGACATGAGAAGAGGCAAGATGTAGGATCAGAATATCGCGACATCAATACTTCGCGAGATTAATCAATAACGACATTGCGAGGGAGTCGCGGGGAAGTAAAATAAATGACGCAATGGATGACGACAGCCAGAACACGAGGAAGATGTGAAAATGCGCGAAGGTTAAGAGTGTGGCGAAGACGAACACTTATACACTTGCGACACTTCGCGAGTTATTCCGAAAATAAAGGACAACTTAGTCATCATCCACATATACTACCCTATATAAAGGGTTGAGTCGATCTGTTGTAGGAGAGTTCTTTTTGAATTGTTAAGCAAGTCATTAGGAGAGAGAAAATCTAGAGTGATTGTAATTTCTTGAGCTCTGTTCTATTTTTCTTTGTAAACATTTCAAGAAAATAATCAATAAAATTGATAGTTGTTCATCTTCAAATGGATTAGTTAAGTAAATTCTATTGAGGGGTGTATTGTGGGATTTCCTGCAACTACACTGGTTTTCGTCGGCTTCAAAATCTCTCTCCGAAGAGTCAGAGTTATGATCATCACTGGAAGATCCCATTATATGCTACAAAAAAAAATTTACCATGTTTGCACCGGCAATCTACATGATGAAGAAGACAAAATGGGAACTAGGAAAAGAAACACGAGACAAGACAGCAGAAGAGGGTGGACGCGATTTTATGAAGATCTCGTATGAACAAAGGATTCAAGATCACATCTTATATTCGAATGGATTGATGAATCTGAGAAAGAAAATCCTTTTAACAGCCGTGAATTAAGGCTTCAAACGCGTGATACCACCTGGATTACATATTTGTTTATACGGGATAATTAGGGTTTGGTATCCAAGTCAGCAGCCGTCCCTACCATTTTGTGGCTTAACCAACGCCATCCTCTCTGTGTCCCAAGCCAACGCTCCATGGCTTCATCTTCACCACGCCATTGGCCCTCCAAGCTAGTCATGCCATTTGCCCTTCCAATCTAGCCTCGCCATCGGCCCTTCCAAGCTAGCCACGCTAGCCACCTTTCCGTAGCCAGTCAAAGCGGCACCATCTTGGCCGTTCAAAGCAGCGCCATCTCCACCAGCTAAGGAAGCACCATCTTGGCCTTTCAGGACAGCGCCATCTCCATGCATTCCTTAACCTAGCCGGCTAGCAACATTTACCGTTCTGCGGACCAAGTTACAGTGCCACCTCTGATTAGTAGCCAAAGTCGCAGTGCTGAGGCCAGCACCCCATGGCCAAACCAAATTTATACGAAGCCGCCGATGCAAGGATCGCAGATTCTTCGTGCCTCCTAACAAAGGTTAGCCAAATCTTCCTGACAATCTCTTCATGAATTGTTGTTTCGATTTTATCCTCGTTTGTCACCATCTCATGCTTACCCCGCAATAACGCCACTGTTCCGAGCTAAGCAGGGGACTTAATGTTGATGGTGGTTTTTATATTAGGGTTAAAATCGTAATCTGATGTGACGTCACTCTGCAAGGAAATAGAGCCACGTGTGTTAAGCTCTCCACTGGCATACTTATTGAGCCGCTCAATACACTTACATGAAATTTATCCAGACTGGCGAATATAGCAACCATCCTAGATGTTCTGTGAATTCCGGCGCCTCGAGTATATTCACTTAATATAAGTTCCTATGAATTCCTTCTATGCTATGTTCTCCGGCTGAACCCTTAATGTTGATATGGCATGACGATTTGTGTTCCCTCGTAGTAGAGTAACACGAATCTCCAATTATCAAGGATAATTTCTTTGCATAAGGTATTCGAATCAGAAAAGCATGTTGCTCTCTGGCAATGAACTTAAAAGAACTCTGTGTCAACACATAGAAATCAATCAATCGTCCTGACTAACTTATTGAAGTTAGGGTTTCGCGCCTCGCGCAATGTACTTGACCTTGCTTGTCAAAATTAAGCCTAAGTAATTAATCCTCCATGGATTAACAGGTGCAGAACCTCGCCCAGAATAAGAAAATAGGGAGCCGCAGTAGCAAAGAGAGGCGTGGCTATGCCTTAGGCTAGATAGCGCCATTATCCACGCCCCGACCCTATTTCTCTCGACCAATCAGGTCGCTTTAAACTCGCCACATGCACACAAGTTGTGGTTGGGACCATGCTTGTCGGCCCCACTTCTAATCAACCAATCAGAACGCGCCAAATCCGCCACACTCTCACCAGAAGTGTGGTCCCGCCTTGTGTTTGGTCGGCCCCCTTTTGTGGCCAATCAAGTTGCTCTAAACTTGCCACCATACGTTAAAAGCCAAACACACCCTGCCGCGCCACCTTGCTAAACTGACAAGCCAAACGTGCCCTACCACAACAACATATTGGTCGGCATGCCAACATGCCACTCTACCGCGGTAGCATGCCAACATGCCACTCTAATGCGGCAACTTCGCAACATGCCAACTTCACAACATGCTACCTCGCAAACATGCCACGTCGTGTCAACCTGCCATTAATAGCCACCCACGACAATTCCTACTCATATGGCCATTTCCACACTATGGCCTTGCCATAGTTCCTTTGGCATAGCCATGGCGTCGTTTTCACAAATGTAGTGCCATGCCGCAGCCGCATGCCACGTGCACTAATTAGGGTTTCGACTTGCCAAACCCTAATTCGGGCAAATTGCTACCAAAGCCAAATAGCGTTTCCCGGAGCAATGGGATTGGCGTGGCAACAGGGCCAATGTTCCCACGCCACATGTGGATACGACTCCACGGCTCCAAAACCAAGCCTTGGCTATGCCAAGCCCTAATTCTTCCACGACACCTTGGACACGCCAAACCCTAATTTTTCCATGGCACCTTGGCCACCCCAAGCCCTAATTCTTCCACGACCTTGTCCACGCCAAGCCCTAATTCTTCCACGACGAATTCTTCCACGGCGCCAAACCCTAACTTTAGCCACGGAGCAAATTTTTAGCTTTGGCCATACCGCAACATCACCAGCATACCGTTATGCCACGGCTACGCCATTTGCGTGCCTCAATTCCATGGCTACGCCACTGGAATGCCATTAGCATGTGGCTGACGCCACTTCGCTATACAACAAGATGTGGCCATAATCAATAGCCATCCTTCTTCATGAGATGCAATCTCAGCCATCCAAGTTCACTACCGAACTAATGGACTTGTGGCAACCCTTAGGCGACCAAACGCCTAAACCCAACGACCATGGATACGCCAGGCGCCACTTGCACCATCGTGCCACTAGCATGCATAAGTCATGCCGCAATGCCACTGCGCCATTGTCAGGCGTCAACACAAGGTAGCCACAATCAACGGCTATCCTTATTCATAAGATGCGATTTCGTCCATCGAAGTTCGCCACCAAACCGGTAAGCTCGCGACAAGTTTTAGGCGACTAGCCAAAACGAGCATAGCATCACATGTTATTTACCTGCGGCAAGCCTCTCAATTTTAACTTGCCACACGTAGCAAAGTTGCTACATGTTTTCCACGAAAACACTCGAGACATCAAAATATGTCATAAACTGGGGGATGCTCATCAGGGTATTGGTCTGGCGGTTTACAGCGTGCGGCGTGCAATGTGCCCGCTACAAGAAAGTGTCATGAAGTGGGATAATTAGTGGTGGTGAAAAGTAACGGTGTAAAAAATTCATTTCCTTCATCATGGAAGCGTAATGACTGGCGGTTACACGAATTCACTTCCCTCATCATGGAAGCATAACGTCTAACAGCTACACGTCACTATTTTTTCCACCACTCAATCTTTTCCACTTCCTACGAGACCAGGGTACGTTTCACTATGACTTGTATAAATTGGTCTCACCTATTTCACCAAACGACAAGTTTTGGTCAGGAGAACAATACAACATATAGAAATCATCTAATAGCTTTTTCATCCAGCTAGCCAGTAAAACTTTCTGATACAATTCACAAAATGCCCACACTTCCAGAATCAACTATTCTGGTCTCAACACTTTCTTCGCTTCCCTCCCTAAGACCAAACCTTCCCCTTCACTTTGTGACCGAAGCAAGCGTGGAACGGCCATTTCTTGGCTTAGGCCAGGATTGTACAGATTGATCTCTCGAATCAAAAGTACTCCCGTGCAGTATATTGTTTAGGGTTTAGATTCGTTTCTCACCCACACACACCCAAAATTACCAAAATCAGCAAAAACGGTTCTCACCCACAAACACTATCTTTTATCAATACTTTCATACCGACATAATAGAGATAACTTTTGAACAAGTATGGGACAGTCACAGGTTCACGGACGTAAACAACATATTCCATAATAATTTGCAATATATAAAATCATAAAGATTAAAATTGCAAAAATCATCATCCAAAAAACTTAGAATTTAAATAAATAAATCTAAAAACATGAAGATGAAAACGTTGGAAATAGCTATGTGTACAAACAATAATGGCTATTCCAAACCTTAGTAATCCTTTTAAAAACACAAGAAATAAATTCTCATAAGAAGTTTCCTAGACATAAGGAAAACTCGTAATGCACATACAAGATGATTTGTCCTTAGAGGGTAGAATCAATCTTTCTCGCACGGATTTATACCAATAATAGCTACCAAAAGTGTATAAAAAGATTTTCTTAACAAAGAATAACATACAAAGTCATTAACGACCATGCACCATAGTTCACATAGGATGATTGTGAACATTCAAGAATCCCATAGAAATGCGTACTACTGCCCATTCTTGAATTTCATTCTTTGTGATTCACCAACAAAATTCTTGTAAAATCTACAAATTAGCTTAGAAGAGTAGTACTCCAAGTGCCCAAGTCCAAGAGAAGTGGAACAAGTGTGATGAAACGGAGCAAAACACTCAAAAACAAGAGACAGGACAAATACCAATCTTAACTCATCCAAATTCAAGGTTTATCATATCCATTTTAAATAGAATTCAAATAGGAAGAGAATGCAAAAAGAATGAGGTCATTCCGAGTTCGGACGAAGAAGATATGACCAAAACAGGTTTGCCGAATATCGACGTCTACAGGCAGGTATGCATACGGGTATGCAAACGAATTTCATGACCTAGGGCAGTATTCAAACGGGTATGCGTACTAAAACCCATGTATTTTGATTTTAAATGATGTTATGCATACTTGGTATGTCTACATGAAGTCCAAACATCCCGAACTACTATTTTCATACCTAAACATTTAAGAACCTTAAACATAGATCAAGTTAGGTAGAAATGAACGATAAGCAAGGTACATGGATCATTACTCTAACCAAATAAAAAAAAAACACAAAACTTGTTCAAGTTTATAGACATACCTTTTTAGAAGAACTCAATCGAATTCTACAGCCTTACCGAACATAATTTGTGTGCCCCAATTTTTGTGCTTCCCTCACCGTATACATAGCAGGACATTCCTTGGTGAGGATGCACTTTCAACACAATCAAGTTGCGTTGAGGTGAAAAATGTCTTGATCATCATGGCACCAATAAAGAGTTTCTTTCCAACTACTTTTTCATTCAACAAAATTGAGAAACATCCAAGAATCTGTATTTACAAGTTTTGCAAAAGACTTTAGAAAGATACACAAAAATTTGAGTCCCTGATATCTCATTTTAAAACTTAATAAAAACAGTGTTTGCAGATAATGTTTAGTACTGCGCAGGGAAACTCTTTTGGTGTAAGAAGACATCCTGACATGTTTACAACAGTAAACTAAATAATTATCATGACACGATGTATCAGGAATTGACCAATGAACTGATTCATGCTTTGAGGTGATACCGTCAGATGATTGAGATTTAAACTCTTCTTGTAATACATTTAGTTTACTACAACCAAGTAGATTACACAGAGGAGGAGCATTCCTTTCACTAATTAGTAAATCAATATCAACCTTGACATGAGTATTATTCATCATAACTTGATTTAGCTTGCCAATATATTCTTGTTCTTTCTGGAGGTATAAGTCAACATCAAGAGATAAACTTTCAAGTTTCAAGCCCTGAAAACACTTCAAGGGATTTTAAACCTAGAGGAGGTTTAGATAGAATTTCCTCTACAGATTTTATTAAATCAGTCATGGAAAAGAATTCTGAAATCCCTGGATCTGGTGGTGCATTTATTGAGATAGCACTTATGTCCATATCAAATCGCTACAAACACAGACTTATGAGGTCTTTAACGTGTTTTCCGGCTCTGATATCAATTGAAAATGCGGGGGTATGTAGATGGTGGATTTTCGACAAAGGATAAAATCGTAAAACCATAATTATACATACTCCTGATCCAACAATCAGATGAGTATTGAGGCTCATGTCTCTCACTAAAGCATGAAAGTTCATGCCGCAAGAACCTCTGACTGAGAATACTGTCTCTCATAGCATATGTAGATGTGTAGTCTCTCAACTGAGGCAACGGCATATATCATGAATACTGAGCAATTTCAGTAATCACTTTTATATAGAATCGAACGATTCGACGGCTCCTAGACAACTTGCCTGCTAGTATAGAGCAATAACGTCTTCAGGATATAACAATATTTTCCCTGACTATATAAAAGATATGTGTATAGAATCATTATGATTGGACGGCTCCTAGACAGCTTGCCTGCCACTATAGAGCGATAAAGTCTTCAAGATGCAACAACGTGTTTTCCCTGACTATATTATACGTAACAAATATGACGCTTCAACTAGCTCATATCGCTCGATTCTCGAATAATTAATGCTCCTAGACGATCGTGCTAGTATAGAGCCATCAATTAATTATTTCTAAATCACTAGATTCATTAACGGAATCCCTACAAAATATTCTACATTCTTCATAATATTTCATTACTTCAATTCATGGTCTTCCCAGCAGAATTCCATGGATTAGTGATAAATATTCAACGTACGGGCATCTGAGTTGCTATCGAGTAAGCCCCGACTAAAATGGTGCAAGTGTACTCAACAATAATGCACTAACGAGCACCTGAATGCACGAATAAGTATTTCAAAATACGACGGGATGATGAACCTATGCAAAATAGGAAAGAAAATAATAAATAATAAAATATTGACCAAGGCGCTAGGGGACTGGGCCCACCGGCCGGCCGGCCGTGCCGTGACCAGTCCCACGCCAAATTTTATATTTTATCATATTTTATTATTTTCCTTGATCTCATGAAAATTCTCTCATTTGAACAAAATTCCTTCGTTTCAAGGAAACTCCTCAATTTCATGGTGTTTCCTTCACATCAAGGAAACAATAAATAATTAGGAAAGGTATGCGGGACCAAGCCTACTAGCCGGCCGGTCATGCCCTAGTTGTGGCTGGTCCCACACCTTACATTCCTTACTATTTTATTATTCTTTCCTTCATCCCATGGAATTCCTTGATCTCGTGGTATTTCCCTAATTTCATGATATTTCCTTCAAGTCATGAAAAATAATATAAAATTAGGTAAACTCGTGGGACCGGGCCCTAGCCGGACGGTCATGTCCTAGCCGGTCCCACACGCCTCTTATTTTATGATTATTATTTTCTATGTTTCCTTCACCTCATGGAAACTCCTTCACTTCAAGGAAACTCCTTGATTTAATGATATTTTCATAAAATTATGGAAATATAAAATTAGGTAAACTCGTGGGACCGGGTCCTAGCCGGCCGGTCATGCCCTAGCCGGTCCCACACGCCTCTTATTTTATGATTATTATTTTTTATGTTTCCTTCACCTCATGGAAACTCCTTCACTTCAAGGAAACTCCTTGATTTCAACAAACTCCTTGATTTCATGGTATTTTCATAAAATCATGAAAAATATAATAAATTGGGGAAAATGCTATGGGACCGGTCTCATTGGCCGGCCGGCCATGCCTTGGCCATAGCCGGTCCCACACTTCATGATTCCTTCATTTTATAATTATTTTCCTTCATCTCATGAAGTTTCCTCAGTTTCAGCAAAATCCCTGATTTCTTCATATTTTCTCAAATGATTGCTCAAATGCACATCAGAAAATATCAAAATTCTTAGGAATGAGACGCGAACACTTTGGTGACACGAGCATATTACCTTGACCGACCAGGGTTGGATCTTTGGCTTACAAGAGGCCGGTCCCTCATATTTTCATCATTTGACCTAATTGTTCACATTAGGTTCAAATTCTTCCAAACAATTTTGGAATTTCATAAAACAATCGACATACGGTCCCGTGACCAACCAGGGCTGATTTCATGACCCCTTGGTTGGTCCCTCATCTCTTCATAATTAATTAGGTTTTATCACCTAAGGCTCGGACGAGCATTATTTTAATAAATGATTAAACCAGCATTTAATCATCCTTTCAGCAACTGGTCTTCAAGAGACTTTGGTATTTGCTCACTTGAGCATATGGGCGCTACATGGTCGACCCATCATCCCATGTAGCCGGTCCCTCCTTAACTCCGTGGTTGATTTTCAATAAATCATCAATTGATCAAATTAGGGTTTCGAGTCCAAGGTTCATAATTCCAGATTCAAACGCTAATAATTTTACGTTGATCCCATGATCAACATTTTATTAATTATACTCGGTTCAGTTGCCAGTATTTTAATTTAATATTTTATTTTGGTCGTGCTACCAATAATTCATCAAATGAGCAATATTTGCTCAGACTAAGGAATATTGGTTCAACTATCAATATTCAACAATCCATCGAATGAGAAATATTTGCTCACCTTGACTATCAACATTTACGTGAGGATCATACCTCTGTCTCAACAGACATGTTCAATTCATGAGTGTCAGAACATTTGCAAATCACGTCGACTCAGCAATACAAGGACTCATCGTCCCATGAAGTCAACAACTGACTAACTAAATACACGTCTGACTTACAGACTCCACAATCATGAGACATCAATCGTGTTACATGGGGGGATATTAACTAGGGTTTTGGTCTGGAGGTCTACGGCACGTATATTCATACACACGACGAGAATGTGAGCAAGTCGTGCAATCAGTTGCTGGAGTTAGCAAAGTAGTGGATGGAAAATCAACCAAGTCTCCGCACGATGAGCAACTGGTTTTAACACGATTTCCACTTCCCCACTCTTTGACTCCAGCAACTATCACACTTCATGGGATCAAGGTGTTTCAATTTTAGCAATATGAATAAGTCTCTGAATCATGATTGACAACAGGACAATCTCACGTCAAACAGACAACACGAGATTAACATCTCAACGTCTGAGCAATTGCTCTCAACAGAGCAAATTCAATCATTCAGAACTTATCTTATTTCTTCACGCAGAATACACAACACACATACAATCTTTGATCACCATTGATCTCACACATTTTTTATCTCCCCTCCTACAGATCGACCCATCCTCTCTCTTGTGACCGAATTGACTCTGGAACGACCATTGTCTTGGTTTAGGCTGGAGTCCTACAGATTGATCTCTCGAATTCAAAGCACTCCCTTCTTGCAGTGCATCTGTGTGAGGTTTGACAGTTCGCTTGGTTCAAGGAGTTTCTCCGTACGGTCGTCTCCTCAATTCCATAAAAACCAGCAACTCGTTTTGCCCCAACTACAGATTATGGACCACAGTGGGAGATCGTTCTCTCGATTACAATCCCAATTCTCACAAAGATGGTCGGTCTTAGGTCTGGTTCGGTTACCAATCCGGGTTCAGTACCCAACTCTAACATTGCAAGCTCTAGTGGTACTCCCATTGCAAGTACTACTCCTCTCAACGTTGCAGGCTCTAGTGGTACCGCTAACACCACTCCTCCTGCCAGAAACATCACGCCACATGTTACTACTACTCCTCTAAGTGATGGTTCTCCAGTGATCACTCCTGTCAATGCGGCAAGCAATGCTCCTGGAACTATCAACAATCCACGTCCTAGAGGATCTCCTGAAGAAATCATAGGAAATCAGCCTACCATAGTTGATCTCACGAAGGTTCAGACTGACATGGCTACAACACAGAAAAAGATGTGTGTTTATCTCAAAACTCTCACAGACAAGCTTGCGTCTGAACGAACTCAGACTCAGCGCGAGAAAGGAAAAGTTAAAGAAACATCTTCAACTGTTGATCCTGAAATCTCTCCAATACATGTTGTACATGATAAAGAAGTCCGTAAAGTTGCAGATGAATCGCCAGCAATGGAACCGGCAAGTTTCATCACTCGTGAAGACGTGGAGCGCTTTTTTGAGGATCGAGGAAAAGACAAGACATCATCTGTCCACCGTCACCAACCACCATATCATGCTACCACACAGAGGATTCCACTTCCAAAAGTCAGAGCATACACCTGGTACAACAACATCGCACCAGGAGGTATCACCAGTTGAGGAGATAAAATACTTCTTCGTGTCAGAGCAAGTCACTCTCTCTAGGAAGGATGTTTCAAAGGAGCGATGAACATCCCAATGATTATGTGAAAAGGTTCAGAGTTCAAGCCTTGGACTGTCACGACCCAAACGTCACAGAGCAGCAACTTATAGACTTGTGCATCAACAAAATGATCCTGGTTTACAGAGATTTATTGAAAAATCTCCGGTTCCAGACTTTTTCAGAACTTCATGAAGCAGCTAAGCTATCAGCAACTACCGCGCCTACTTTATTAGAAAGAGCAAAGTCTACAAATATTGAGGAACCTCGTGGAACTCGCGATATCCGACACTCAGTCAACGAATAATACAATCTCTAACCTTCCAAAAATATTGTTGCAGAAGGAAGCAAAAGGAAATCCGAGGCACCACAGCACAAGCACGCTCCTCCAATCTCTCAGGCTCCTCCGAAGTGCAAAGAAAGGATAACCAATCCTGAAATGCACAAACCTCGACCTAGAATCAACAAACGGGAAATGATCAGACAGACTCAAACCTCCCTTTTCACATTGAAGAAGTGATCGAGTCTCCGGAAGTCTGGGTTCATGCTGATACAATCAAATTGATGTAGAGCCAACTGGAGAAAAAATGGAGAATCCCAGGTACTGTCACCTACATAGATTCATCAATCATCCAACAAGTAACTGCAATATTTTGAAGCACATCTTCAAATAGAAGGTTGATCCACGATAGCTTCAACTGGGGACTGAAGGAATACCCAAGAATCCTCTCTTAATCAGAACCTTTACACTCTCTGAACAACCAGTCAAAGAAGCAGTTCAATCGTTGATCGAGCATATCTGTGAAATCGCTCTATCTGTCTAAGGCACAAATAAAATACATGTTCACAGCACCGAACATTATGTCATACGTCTGTCCATCCTGGAAATACTCTTTGAAGATGCATGACTGGGGACTGCTTACCACATTCCATCTTCGAGGAGAGGAAATGAGTTCGGAAGAATGTTGATCGATGCTGACACCGCCATCAACATCATTCCACTGAAAACCCTCAGAGCCGCATGCATCACTCGACAAGAAGCTACTCGTGATCCCGTCTCAATCAGAGATCTTGAAGGAACGTTCGAAAATACTTATGGCTACATCACTCTCAAAGTGAACATAAGTTCAATCTAGACAGAAACCCAGTTTCACATAATCATAAAGATCCAGGATATGACATGTTCTTCAGACGATCATGGATCCACGCTAAAGATGGGTACTGACAAAGCGTGTTTGGTCTCACATCTCTCCAACGAAGAAAGTTCTGATCCGGAAGATTTGGCACACATTCCATCATCAGAGCACTTGGAGGAATTTCGAACTTTGACGAGGTTGAAGCAAGAACCTGCAAAAAGATGAATAGATA
Organism: Papaver armeniacum; assembly: GCA_023531295.1. Classification (NCBI taxonomy): domain Eukaryota; kingdom Viridiplantae; phylum Streptophyta; class Magnoliopsida; order Ranunculales; family Papaveraceae; genus Papaver; species Papaver armeniacum. Next base: position 184,233 of record JAJJWW010008698.1, on the reverse strand, counting down.
TTCATCAAGAGGTTCCGCTCTCAGAAAAGTCTCATTCCTTCCATGTATATATCATTTATTTCCTCACATGCTATCCTAGCATGGGGACTCAATTCTGCTGGAAACTCTGCAAGACGTTATGAATGGATATCTCCACCATCTCTCCAAATCGAGCATCTCACTGACACATTCATTACTGAGATGATATCCAAGCATGGAAAAGAAAACTTTGGGTGTTTCTCCATAACCTTGCAGGAGTGTCCATGTGTGCCATAAAATCAGAAAGCTTTGATGTTTTCACAAGTGTAGAATCCTACCGCAAAAGGAATGCTGGATCAAAAGAAGATACTCGGAGTCGAGACAAGCCTAAGATATTCAACACTCAAGAGATATGATGCAACGCTCAATCATCTAAGAAGCCTTCAAATTGTACTCCCAATTAAAGAGTACACCTTGCGCCTCCAGCTTCAGCATAAAAATCTCGACGATGATATGTTGATTCAACGGCAGCACGATCAATCAATAATCCATGATAGGACTTCTAAAGCAGATGCAACATCATCAATATACGCTACAAACCCGTGTTGGGGAACTTCCTCTCTTCACCGATCACATCCAGAATGAAGACCGGTGCTGCCATCTTCCACAACAATATCGATTTACTGACGAAGCCGGATCACAATAAAGTTATATTGTTCACAAGAATTCGGGCTGATCAGTATACCTTCATCTTGAGAATGCTTAACCCGCCAACTAGCTCGTAAAGACTCACTGGATGGAGGAACTAATATCATGTCGATAATCATGGTTCTAGCCTTTTTGGTCTCTGGAGCAACTCCGTCCATGGTCTCAGCAACAACAACGGTCTCAGGAGAAACATCCTCATGACAGGGCTTCATCAACTAACCATTCTCTGAAGTGTTACACATGAAGCGGACTTCTCTAAGAACCAATTATTCATATCAAGATTTGTAGACCTGATAACATGCTCACATTAAAGTCTTCCCAAAGCACGACTGGTGGGCATAATCCAAAGTCTTCTACAAGATGTTCTCATCACCTCTACAAATGAGATACAACACACTTCAGGCCATGGGTTTACAAAAACGTACTAATGGGTGAGGAATGGGACAATGCTTTCTCAACAAAAGATTTTCGTCTATGCCTCTTCTACAACATGCCAAAAGTGCGCATCAATCAGACCTACGAGCTGAAAGATATGGTATTTACCGTCAGGTCTACAAAATCTGAAAAATTTGTACGGGATTACAAATTACAAATGTGCACGCTTCGTTGGATGACCTATACAACTCCAAATTGAGTGATTCTTTTCTCATGTAATAACTCAGTCTCTTAGCTTCAAAAGTTGGGGTCAAGCATCGAATTCCGACATCGTATGAGGTTTCTACAGCTTCCAGAGCGTACAACATGCAAGCAGTAATTCTTAGACGGGATTCATAACTTCCACAGTCTATTGGTGTCCACCAGGTCTTTCCACTAAGTACTTCATCAAGGTACCTCCAACTTCGACCACTTAGGTCTTTACATCAATTTTTCTACCTAGGTCCTCTATATGTGAATGTATCTTTGTGGCGTGCTTTTGGAGTTTTCGATGCACATGTACGGCTTCATGTTGAGAAATTCCCGCGGCTCGTAAAAGTTCGGCACTGATGATGTTGAAATCAGAAATAACCAGGTTGAGGGGAGTGAAAGCGTCTCATGATGGTAGTCCCCATGTGTAACCTACTTTCATCGCATCGCCTTGGATCCATGTCCACGGGATTTGATACAAGCTTATTGTACTCTTCTGGATGTGACGCTGGGATGTACATGGACGTAATATTCTGGATAGCGAAGAGGCAGGAATGAGAGAGTTATGTTGTTTATCGTGGCTTCCTCTGTTTCTTCAAGAAAAAGTTTTAGCCGCGTCTCTGGAGTTATCTCATGATTCTTTGATGGTCGTCGGGATGGACTGCGATGAGCATTCCCCAGTCGCATTTTTCTTTAGTTTCTGAAGTTGTTTTCCTCTGAGCAGGCTTGGGATCCGCCGCGACAGAGAGGTGATGATATTATTGTGCTACACCCTTGAAGAGTAGATGACCTTGTTGTGCTTATGGCCCTTTTGGTTGACTGTGTCTTCTGAGCTTTGACAATGAAAGGATTCCGTGTAGATCCTCATTCCCCAAGTATGGTTTACATGTTTCCATCTTGTATGGTCAGTGGGTTGACCATGATAAAGACATCACCATCGTGCGTTAAATGCTGGGTGATTTTGTTACTTCTTCCACGTGAAACTAAAATATGGAGGAGTACGGGTTACCTTTGTAGTGATTGCTGCTACGGTGAAGCTGTGGATGGTATAAAAAAATGAGCGGTAACAGTTCTTGGTAGCAGATGTAATCAAAAAAGACTACATCGTCGTGGGAACAAATTAGGTTGGCCAGAATTGTATGGGCATCCATGGAAGTAAAAGGATTGGCTGGATGCATAAGCGAGCTAACTGTCCATGGTCACGAGTTTTGGCGGGATGGATCAAAAAGGTGGCCATGACTACGAAGATTGGGTCGGGTGCGATCATGATCCTTGACATGGGGAGTGTGGTGGCACGACCCTTTGCGAGAATGAGTGGTGTTGAAGCGGTTTCGGCTCTTGGAGAGGACGTTGAAACTTAAGGAGCCAAATCTTTGCTTCGGATCTTTGGAGCGACTTATGGAGATAACCTTGAAGCGGAGCGGCTGCTGGAGAAAACGTTGAAGCGGAGCGGCTGCTGAAGCGAACGTTGAAGCGGAGCCACTGGAGAGAACGTCGAAATGGTGCCTTGAAACTCTCAGATCCTTGACGGTTACAATGTTGAAGCCGGAGACTGCGTCACTCAGCGTTCTGTCGAGGTGCCGGCGCCAGGAGTGTTGGAGGTGTTTCCCATCGGCCCTAGAGGGCGTGACTCTTGTGGTAGCCGTTCTGTCAGAGCCTTGAGAAAGATGAGTACTTCTTTTTGAGTTGAGACCATGTCCGTTTGGGCTCGAGTAAGGACCTCCTGTCGTTCCATAAAATCGGCGATGGTGGTATAGGGTCGGATCCCTCTGGCTCCTCCGGTTTCTCGTCATGTTGGCGGGGCAACTGGAGTCCTGGTGGCGGTCGGATGTGCCATGCTTGACGAGGCATTAGGGGCGGTAGCGGCAGCTCTGGCCTTGGTGATCGGTGGTGTAACACCGAGAGGAGGGCTTTCGGTGTTGCCAGGATTTGCAGGTTGCGTAGAAGCATTAGAGGCGGCAGCGGCTCTGGCCCTAGTGACCAGTGGTGGAACACGTGAAGGAGTGCTTTCAGTGATGTTGGGCTCAGTAGGTGGCATAGTGATGCTGATGGAAGGAGCGTTAACACCAGGGACAGATTCCGTGTTAGTGTTCTCATGGCTCGCAGCTGATCCGGATATGAGTTCCACCATGTTGAAGTTGGGATTGAAAGATGAGATTGAAAGCTGGAAATTGATATTGTAACCGAAAGATCAATCCTCCCGCTGTGGTCGCCAATTGTTGAGGGTCAAAAAGGTTTCTGCTGATTTCGGTAATTTCGCGTGAGTGGGTGAGAAACTGAGTCTAAACCCTAAACAATGTATTGCAAGGGATTACTTTAGATTCGAGAGATCAATCTGTACAAATCCGGCCTAAACCAAGAAATGGATGTGTAGGATCATAATATCGCAACATACAAGGTTCGCGGGATTAATGAACGACGGCGTCGCGAGGGAGTCGCAGGGAGCTAAAATAAACGACGCAATGAATAACGACAGGCAAAACATAAAGAAGACGTGAGACCTGGCGTGGGTTAAGAAGTGTCGCGAGAAATGAATGTTTGTGCATCTGCGACACTTCGCGGGACATTCCCGAAAATAAAGGGTAGCTTAGCTGTCATCCACTATGTATCATCCTATATAAAGGGTTGAGTGAGTCTGATGAGGGGAGAGATCTTTTTGGAATGGTTGGGCAAGTCATTAGGAGAGAGAAAGTTTAAGCATGCTTTAATTTCTAAGTGTAATTCTATTTACTGTGTAAACATTTCATGAGCTCAATCAATAAATATTCTTGATCTTACATCTTTCAATGGATTAATTAAGCAAAATCGAGTAAGGGGTGTAGTGTGGGAAATCCTGCTACTACATATGCGCTAGAAACAGGGACGAGCAGTGATTGACGTAGAAATTGGAAGGAATTTGGATTAACAGAGAAAAGATTTGGAGAAGGTACTCAAGAATTCATTGGAAAAGAAAAATGGCTAGAAGAAGAAATGTACAAGGGCAACCAACGATTGTAAGAAGAAGTGGGAGACTTGGCTTGGAGAAAGGAGGAATGAAACGGGAGAAATCGTCAAGGATGAATATGAGAAACGATGGAGAAGATCAAAACCAACCACCAATCTCCCCGGTAGCAAACGCGGCTGTGGATTATGATAGAGTAAGTGTACATACTTGGAGATCGATTACGAAGACGAAAGAGAAGAGGAGGAGCAGATGGTGAACAATGGACAAGGAGAGCAAGGAATGAATGGAGAAAACGAAGAAATCGCAGCATTAGAAAGATTGAGACAAACAATACACGAAGAGAGACGGTTAGAGGCAGAAGAACGAGCAAACTTGACAAGACAAAATCATGAATTGAGGATGGAAAATATGAGGTTGCAAAATAGGAGATCTAGAAGTAGCGTGAGATCAAGTTCAAGATCGAATAGGGAAGAAAGAAGGAGAGTTTTACCAACGAAAAGTACCGAGGAAGAAACACAAAATCCGAGTATAGAGCATGGCGAGAGAAGAGGGGAAATAGAAGATCGTTATATTCCTCAACCGAAAATCTTCAAAATGAGCGGAATAGGGAAAATCAAGGAAACATGCAACTCCAAGAACCGAATGACCCAGTGCCGAAGGGAGAATAATCTTGCACGGGAGAGAAGAATTGAGAAGAAACCGAGAAATCGAGGATGACATTGAGAGACACTACATTGAACAAGCGCGGCTAGCTCGCGAGAGAGAAAGGATAAGAGCGAGAAATGGAAAATCAAGAGATGGAAGAAGCAATCCGACGAGAATAACCATGACAACCGCGAAAGAAGAAGGGAACAAAATCGTACCAATAGAAATATTAATGAAGAATATGAGAGGGTGCGGATGAGAGGCGAGAGACAGCCAAGAGGAGAGAACAACCGATACAATGGCGTGCGAATGTGAAAAGAAACGAAGAAGAGCGTCGCGAGAGAAAGAAGAGGAGAAAATAACGAGCGGGAAGGTCAAGATAGGCACGAGCGAAGAAGGAGAGAAGCGAGTTAAAAAGACCGGTAGAATCAAATCCTGAGGCAAATGAACAAATCTTAAGAGAAGCTGGTGAAATGAGAGGATTCTTTGAACAATAGAAGGGAAGGAGGAAGGAGACAATTAGACGAAGCCATCGCCGAAGCTGCGAAGAATCCCTTCACGCTAGAAATACGAGATGGGAGGAATACCTCCTAAATGCAATCTTCTGCATTAACAAACATCTTCGATGGAACAACTGCTGCGCGGTACAACATATCAAGGCCTATATGAGGTGTATCTTTGCGGTGGGAGAATCATGATGCTATACTATGCAAATATTTCGCATCAAGCCTAATTGGAGAAGCACTAAAATGGTTTGAGGGTCTACCAAGGAACACAATCACGTCATTCAATCATTTACAAGCCACATTCACAGGAGCATACATAAGTAACAACTCTTCACGACCAGGTATTGAAGATGTATTCGGGTTGAAACAAAGGGTTGGCGAGAGCTTAAGGCGGTTGACAATAAGATGGAGAACCATGTGTAGCGAAATGGCGGGGACGGGTTGAGGAAAGATATCTCATTCTCTCATTTGTGAATGCTCTCTTCGCGACTAACTTGTTATACATTCAAATTTTTAGAGTCAAAAATACAATCACGATGGCGAAGCTGCGAGAGCTACGGGAAGAATATATCGCCTTAGAAGAAAGACGAAATGAAATGAATTCTTATCCGGTCGCGAACACAAACTCGAATGCTGCGAACGCAAGCTTGTTACCTCAATTCATAAATACTGATGGCGAGCACTTCGCAAGGACAAGCATGCAGGGAAGGGTGATGAGGGACAGCGGAAGATAGTAGCCATGGGAAGCCATGACCAGGAGGAGTTTGAACAAGAAAGGAACTATTACAACCGTAACAGCAATAATAAGATTCGGAGGCTAGATCATGTGCAAGAAACTTACGGTGGACGAAGGCAATATAACCATGGAGGGCAGAGAAGTCGTAGAATAGTATGGGAACCAATTAAGATGCCTCCACTGAATGCTAGTGTGGAAAAGATTTGGGAGGCTATACTTGTGATGGAAGATGTACCAGCACCTTGGAACGCGGGGATGGAACCACCACCAGGCGACAGAAGTCATGAGTTTTGTTCTTACCACCGCTTCCATGGACATCAAACAAACGACTGCAGAAACGTAAAGAGAATCATTCTCAGGATGATTGATCAAGGGAAGCTGAATCACTTTCTAAAGAGAGAAGAAAAAGGCCAGACATTACCACCACCACCGAAATGCACGAAACGAAGTGTCAGCGAAAGGAAAGGAAACATTTGTGATAGAGGTCGGAACAAAAGCTAAAAATTTGAATTGCAACTCTATCGTCCACTCTTATCGCACAATCGAAGATTTTCATGACAATGTGCTCAGTAGAGTCTTTGCGAGAGATGCTAATGATAAAGAAATAATGAGTTTGGCGAGAATGACGCAGTTAGAAAAGTGGCAGCTGAAGACTATTTCTTTCTCTGCGGATGAAGTGCCAAAAGGAAGAGAAACACATGATAGCCCGTTGGTTGTGAAACTAGAGATTAACCCGAAACCCGTTGATGGAGAAGATGATGAGGCGAAAGCTTGCTTGGGCGATCAACCGAATTTTAATCGACACCGAAGTTCGGTGAATATTCTTTTCTACCACACTTACAAGACGATGGGAGGAAAAGATGAGGATTTGATCCCCTCTACATACAAGATATATGGCTTTAATGGCACTGCAAACAAACCAAAGGGAGAGGTTCACATGAGAATACCTCTACAAGGATTATCAACGATATCTTATTCTGTGTGGTTGACGTGGAATCTCCATATAATGCGGCTGATTGGGAGGCCATGGCTTCATGAAATCTTGGGAGTCGCATCAACATATCATCAATGTATAAAATTTCCACATCCAAATGGCATTGGTATTATACGGGGAGATTGGAAGGAGTCACACAATGCCATGAGGTCGATGTAGAAAGGCTGCGAAGAAAGAAATGCCAAAAGAAAGGGTTGGAAGCAACATGTGAGAGATGAGCAGAGAAAGGAAAAACTGATGGTAGATGTTATAGAAGTAAGGACTGAACATACCTCGCGAGGTGAGTGCCTAGAGACATGCGAATATTATGGTAAAAAAGAAGCAAAGGATATGAGGAACAAAAGGCATAAGAAGTGAATAATCAACAAAAACAGGAGAAAAAGTAGCAATTGAAGTAATGATGTGCGAGAATCTCGCAGACAAGAGTATATGGGAATTCGGTTAAGAAAGAAAAATGAAAATACGAAATTGTGCGAATACTTCGCAAACAAGTATCAGCAAATAATGAAACATGAATGATTAAATGATTTAACAAATATGAATGAGTAAAAGAATGGGACGAACCTTTATGGCGTACACCCTAGTTCGCGAATAACATTTCGTAAGAGGCAAATGTAAGACCTAAAGTGCGTCATATAAGGGGTATCTCTCGACATGGCTCGGGGGAAGGTTACACCGCTCCACGAAGCTGAGTCATGAAAATTTGGGGCCCATGAAAGCCTATCCGGAAGAGGTACCTTGGATTCCCAACTATATATGTAGGTTATACCCTGGTTGGGCGACCGAGGGTCTCTTCTTAGGAGTCAGTGTATGCTCAAGGCGCCGAGGTACACGGTTGATCCGAGTGCCGGGATGGATGAACCTACCCTGGCCATTCTTGGTAAGTCTTGGCATATGTTGCACTCGCCCGAAGAAAACTCCACTTAGGGTGCAGCCTTGTAACCATAAACCCTATAGGTATAAGGGATAAGAGGCTGCGAAAACAACTGGTTGTTGTTAAGACCGGATGGGAGGAGCTAGTCTTGTATGGCCGATGTTTCGCCTCCTTGAAGGGGCAACCAGGGAGATGATAAGGGCGACGCTCTCCATTAGGGGGGTGTCAAAACAGACGCAAATGTCATAAGGCTATGTTTTCGCAAGAGAATTTAGGCTCGTCATATTTGTGCAATGATCTGCAGAGGCAATAATACTAACGCGAGGGTAAGGCGAGATCAATGGGTCTTTACACGAAAGTGTACGGACGTCTGCGATTTCGTCGCACGCACGGCAATGTCACGGGGCTTTATGTTCGCAAGGATATCTAGGCCTGTCATATTGTCGCAACTAAAACATCTGCGAGAGGCAAAAATACTTGGAAAATGATAAGGCAAGATCAATGGGTCTTTACATGCAAGTGTAAAGACGTCCTGCGATTTTGTCGCAATGAAAGGTGGCGGGGAAGACCTCTAATTAGGGAGGTCTAACTCGGAAGACCACACAAAAATGATAAGGCAAGGTCAATGGGCCCTTGCTTGAAAATGTAAGGCGGCTTGCGACCTTGTCGCAATGAGAAGAGATAAAATACATTTATGAAGATAAAGCAAGGCAAATAGAATTCTTGATTTATGAAGATACATGCGACCTCGTCGCAACAATACATTTCAATAACAATAAAATTATTATTCAACAACATACATGATGACAACTAAAATCTTCCATCGAAGATAAATAACGAGAGCAAGTATGGGAATGGAAAAGATGGAATATTGTTATTCATCTTCGATGAAAGAGTTATACATCAATAATGTTAGTTAGCCGATTATATTACATGGAAGAACTACCAAAAAAGGGGGAGTGAAGATTGAATTCGGGGGAAAAATCCAAGAAATACACTATAATAAGAATACGAAATGTACGAGATATTACAAGCGAGAGAAAGAAAACAAAAAGAGTTATCTCTTTGGTGATTCTTCTTCTTCATCGATTCTTGATCGATTATTCTCATCGCCAGAATTTTCTTCTTCGCCGGCCTCGCTATCGTAACGTCTGAGACAGGCAGATTCTCGGGAACCTTTTCAAGAAGACGGGGATATGAATGCGAGAGGGATATTGTGGTCCTTACAAACATACTCCATGCCTCCATTGCGAAACGAACAACATCATTATTAAAGTTCTCCACTTTGTTGTTAGAAATTGCTTCTTCAACTTGGAATATCTATTCTCGCGAAGGGAGAGATTCTTTGCGAGTTGTTCTTTTTCGGTTTCGAGTTCTTCAATTCTCGCTGGAAAATTCCTGGCGAGTTGTTTCTTTTCAGATTCAAGTTCTCTAATTCTGATCTGAAGCCTCTTCTCGGATTAAAAATAAGCAACAACAGGTTAATAATTTACAAGCAATACTACAAAAGTAAGAAGCAGTAAGGTATAATAAATAACCTTCTCTATCAGATATCATATCCTTAATCAAGGAAGTATGCTCGGCATGAAGACTAACATCAACACCTAGGTTATTCCTGGCATTATCTAAAACTTTCGCAGCCCAGGCGAATTCATCATCACTATTAATAACAAGAAGAGAACGAACTTGCTCTTCTCATTTGCTTAAGTATGGTATTCTGATGAAGGAGTTCATCTCGCTCAACTTGCACACCAAGGAGAGATTTATGGAATTCTGCTAATGCCTGTGCACCTCTGTTAGTAATACGATCATTCTCATCTATGAGATTACTAATTTTCTTCCTTAAAGTCTTGATTTTCTTCTCGGAATCAAGGTACATTCATTTAAAGCGATTAGTTAAATTTAAACTAGATCTGTGTTCGATCTCCAAAAGATGATATTTGGATTGAAGATCTTTTAATGAAAGGAGGTTAGTTTTATTGGAGGAACTACTTAGAGATTGATTGAGGTGAGCGAGAAGAAGATCATTATCCATAGGTTCAGGAAATGTATGGAGAAGAATGGCCTCATCGGAGAGATTATATACATCTGCGAAGGTAATAAGTTAGGCAGCAATATGCAACCGATAAAATAGAAATGATAAAAGGAAGTAAAATCTTATACCATAAAGTTGTTGATTAGCGTTCTGAAGAGTGGACACCCTATCCCTTTGGGAGTCAAGTTCGGTATTTAACTTTTGAATTCTCTCATCTTTATCGCGAGATGACGCAGCTTCAATTTCTAATTCTTGAATCTTCTTGTTCAATTGCAAATTCTTCTTTTCAAGATTGCTGCGTCTTCTCTCGAGATCTGAGGCAACTACAAAAGAAGTTCTTCCAACCTATAAAAAAAGATAGAAAAATCATTAATATATATATATATTTAAAAATTTAAAACTGACAGGGAAATATGACTGCATACGTACCAAAGATCCAAGTGCATTCAAGAAGTCAGGAGACACAATTCTAGAGGCTCCATTGAAAGAATTATTGCCCTCTAATAAAGTAGCATTACACACGTTTGCGAGAGCCCCGCAAAGAGAAGCTAGGGGAGCATCTCCCATTCCTTGGAAAGAGTCGAGAAGATCTTTGGATAACCGATCCATAGAAGAAGCGGGTCGACGGAATCTTCTTGGCGAGAGAAGGATTCGAGTCATGGTTATTCTCGTCGGAAGATTCGAGCTTGAGCTAAGGCGAGAAGAAGATTGGACCTTTCGCTTCTTAGTTAATGGAGCGAAGATTTACCCTTGCGAACGATAGTTTTACCCTTGCTTTTAATCTTCGCGGCTCTGACTTCTTGACTTCAACCTTCGCATACGGTTAAAGATAAGAAAACAGAGGCAACAATATTGTTTCAAATAACAAAGGAAATGTTTCTTACTTCACTCGTAGCGATCGAAGTATGGTCAGAGTACTCTCCAACGGATTATCCTTGTACTTTCTTCTCAATTTGGCGATCTGAGAAATTATACAAACTCAACATATGTAAAAAGAAAGTTGCAAAGGCAAGATTTAAAATGGGAAACATACCTCATTTGCTTTATCAGGCCATTTGAATTCCCAAGGATGATACCCTGCGAGATTCGCAGGAAGAACGTGCGGGCCCGCGATATAAGGACCATTTAAAATCAAGGGTACAACCCACCATTTCTCATCTTTGGAGTGGCGAGGAGTAGTATTATTACCCGGTGCCAATCAATATCCCGCATGAGCAATTTATCCTCGGGGACATTATCCTTCTTTTTCGAAAGAATGCCCCAGCGAGATTTCGCATTAACCATCTTTATCACTGAATAGTTTTCAAAAAAGTTCTCTACAGTGTACTTCTCAGCAGCTATTTCCAAGTCTTTGAAATCGGGGTGTCTAACAGTAGCAGGGTATAAAGATCCTTTGCCAGCACCACGATTCGCGAATTCAAGCATTAGGCGAATGCAATCGCCACTCAATTGATAAACAGCCCGAGAGAATTTTTCATGGGCCAAGATTTCATAAAATAAAGGCATCTCAGGATTGTACAAGGGAATGGGAAGTCCCGCGAGAAGCTGACCTAGCGAGACTATAATCTTTTGATCATCACATTGATGATCGAGAAAACAACTTTGCGAAAGAATAGATGAAGGTTCTTGATCGGGAATGGTTGACAGTAAAACCCTTCTCGAGTAACTTCGTTGAACTTCTTCAAAAGAAGCTTTGTATGCACGACTAATGAAAGCCATTTATCGGTATGGGAATGGATGGAAGATTGGAGATTAAGATCGAGCGCTAGAAAGGATGAAGAAAAGATTTGCGGTAAACGGGAGCGCAAATTGCGGAAGGAGAGAGTCAAAGAAAAGTTGCGAGAGAGAAACTAAAGGATGAAAAGGAGGGGAAAAGGAAAACTATATATAGGGAAAAAGATCCTCGAGAAAAACGAGGTCATTTAATGCGAAGAGACATGAATGGTCAAAAATAAGTGGTTGAAAGAAACGTGTCAAGAAAAGACATTAATAATCAAAATCCGTGTAAAAGTACAAAACTGAAACAGATAAAGATAAGCAGTCGCGGAAACAATATTGTAAAAATCTCATGATACTCTTCCCCTCGCAGGAGAAATATAAGGAGAGATAGGAGACGATACTTCGTATATATCTCAAAGAAGCTTCGGAACTTTGCAAAAGAATAGAGGCAAGTACGTACTTTTTAAGGAAAGTATTCTTTTGCTCGTTCCTTCACCAATTGAAACCACGGAATATGACAACAATGAATTTTTCCTTCAAATCGCTCTTCAAGCAATATTCAAGGAAAAAGAGGCAAGATGTAGGATCATAATATCGCAACATACAAGGTTCGCGGGATTAATGAACGACGGCGCCGCGAGGAGTCGCGGGAGCTAAAATAAACGACGCAATGAATAACGACAGGCAAAACATAAAGAAGACGTGAGACCTGGCGAGGTTAAGAAGTGTCGCGAGAGTGAATGTTTGTGCATCTGCGACACTTCGCGGGACATTCCCGAAAATAAAGGGTAGCTTAGCTGTCATCCACTATGTATCACCCTATATAAAGGGTTGAGTGAGTCTGTGAGGAGGAGAGATCTCTTTGGAATGGTTGGGCAAGTCATTAGGAGAGAGAAAGTTTAAGCACGCTTTAATTTCTAAGTGTAATTCTATTTTCCTGTGTAAACATTTCATGAGCTCAATCAATAAATATTCTTGATCTTACATCTTTCAATGGATTAATTAAGCAAAATCGAGTAAGGGGTGTAGTGTGGGAAATCCTGCTACTACAAAGGAAAGCGTTTCACCATAACTCCGTGTATTTACTAACCGCCTTATTATTATGATACTTTCATGTAACGGGCGTAGTGTACGCCGCACGCTGTAAACCGCCAAACCAATACCCTTTATGAGCATCCCCCAGTTTGTGACATGTGTTAGATGTCTCGATTGTTTTCATGGGAAAACATGTAGCATGGTGTTACGTGTGGCGTGATGGCATTCCAGTGGCCATGTATAGAGTCGGTATGGCTTTGCCATAAAATAGGCGCGGCCAAAATTAGGGTTTAGGTGCAAACCGTGATGTTTTGGCTTTGGGCCGCAAGTTAGGTGGTGGACTTGAACGGTCGAGATCTGCATCTCAGAGGGAAGGATAACCATTGATTATTGAAACTCTCCGTTTTAGCGCAACGGCGTTGAGTATGGCTTTGCCATAGAGTAGGCGCGTCCAAAATTAGGGTTTGGGTGCAAACCGTGATGTTTTGTCTTTGGGACGCAAGTTGCCATGCGTTAGGTGGCGAACTTGGATGGTCGAGATCTGCATCTCAAATATAAGGGTAGCTATCGATTATTGCAACCCTTCGTTTGTAGCATCCAGCGTTGAGCATGGCTTGGCCATAGAGTAGGAGCGGCCAAAATTAGGGTTTAGGCGCAAACCGTGATGTTTGGCTTTGGGCCGCAAGTTGCCATGCATCAGGTGGCGAACGTGTGTGGTCGAGATCTGCATATCAAAGAGAAAGGTAGCCATTGATTATTTCAACCCTTCGTTTTAGCAGCCAGCGTTGAGCATGGCTTTGCCATAGAGTAGGCGCGGCCAAATTAGGGTTTAGGTGCAAACCGTGTGTTTCGGCTTTGGGCCGCAAGTTGCCATGCATCAGGTGGCGCACTTATGTGGTCGAGATCTGCATCTCAAAGAGAAGGGTATCCGTTGATTATTTCAACCCTTCGTTTGTAGCAGCCAGCGTTGAGCATGGCTTTGCCATAGAGTAGGCGCGGCCAAATTAGGGTTTAAGTGCAAACCGTGTGTTTTGGCTTTGGGCCGCAAGTTGCCATGCGTCAGGTGGCGAACTTGTGTGGTCGAGATATGCATCTCAAAGAGAAGGGTAGCCGTTGATTATTGCAACCCTTCGTTTGTAGCAGCCAGCGTTGAGCATGGCTTTGCCAAAGAGTAGGCGCGGCCAAATTACGGTTTAGGTGCAAACCGTGTGTTTTGGATTTGGGCCGCAAGTTTCCATGCGTCAAGTGGCGAACTTGTGTGGTCTAGATCTGCATCTCAAAGAGAAGGGTATCCATTAATTATTGCAACCCTTAGTTTGTAGCAGCCAGCGTTGAGTCATGGCCTTGTCAAAGAGTAGGCGCCAAATTAGGGTTTAGGTGCAAACCATGTGTTTTGGATTTGGGCCGCAAGTTGCCATGCGTCAGCTGGTGACTTTGAACGGCTAAGATATGCATCTTAGATGGAAGGGTGGCCGTTGATCGTTGCAATCCTTCGTTTTGGAAGCCAATGATGTGAAGGAGAGGCTGGCATGGTATAGGCGCGGCCAAAACTAGGGTTTGGTGCATACCGTGGTGTTTGGCCTTGGGCCGCAAGTTGTCGTGCGTTAGGTGGGGAAATTGGATGGTCGAGATCTGTATCTCGATGAGAAGGGTAGCCATTGATTATTGCAACCCTTCATTTTGGCGTGGAGAAGTGGTTGGCATGGTTTGCCATTGGCACGGTGGAGCGGCGGGTATGGTTGGCATGCCTTGGCGCAGAGACGTGGCTGGCATGGTTTGCCATTGGCATGGTGGTGCAGCTGGCATGGTTGGCATGCCTTGGCACAGAGACGTGGCTGGAATGGTTTTCCATTGGTACGGTGGTACGGCTGGCATGCCTTGGCGCAGAGACGTAGCTGGCATGGTTTGCCATCGGCACGGTGGTACGGCTGGCATGGTTGCATGCCTTGGCGCAGAGACATGGCTGGCATGGTTTTCCATTGGCACGGTGGTGTGACTGGCATGGTTGGCATGCCTTGGCGCAGAGACGTGGTTGGCATGGTTTTCCATTGGCACGGTGGTGCGGCTGGCATGGTTGGCATGCCTTGGCGCAGAGACATGGTTGGCATGGTTTTCCATTGGCACGGTGGTGCGGCAGGCATGGTTGGCATGCCTTGGCGCAGAGACGTGGCTGGCATGGTTTGCCATCGGCACGGTGGTGCGACTGGCATGGTTGGCATGCCTTTGCGCAGAGACGTGGCTGGCATGGTTTGCCATTGGCACGGTGGTACGGCTGGCATGGTTGGCATGCCTTGGCGCAGAGACGTGGCTGGCATGGTTTGATATCGGCACGGTGATGCGGCTGGCATGGTTGGCATGCCTCGGCGCCGAGACGTGGCTGGCATGGTTTGCCATTGGCACGGTGGTGAGGCTGGCATGGTTGGCATGCCTTGGCGCGGAGACGTGTCTGGCATGGTTTTCCATCGCAAGACGGTGCGGGTATATGTTGGCATGCCTTGGCGCAGAGACGTGGCTGGCATGGTTTGTTATAGGCACGGTGGGAGAATTAGGGTTAGGTGTATACAAAGGTGATGTCAGTTAATACCAAGGGTTCTGTCGTGGAACATGACACGTGTATAAAAAAAAAGGTACCCTGGTAATTCTTACGTAAATACGCCGATTGATTCTATAAATGCGCTATTGGTCATAGTGACGTCATGCCAGATATACGGTTTTACGATTTTATCCCTAAGCTAAAATCCACCATCAACACAACCATGTTCATCTTAACCATAACTAGTACAAATGACTCAAATGAAACTAGTTAAAAATCCGTTCAATTGCTATATTCTCATATAAGTATACAAGAACATAATTGAAGAAAAATCGATTTGATTCACTCGAATCAATTATGAACATTATAGCCACGGTTTGCAAAGATTACATTCCTTATTATATAAATGTTTATGTTCATGTTCATAACCGATTATAGAACTTTAACCTTCAAGTATGCAAACATGTACGCATACTTGAAATACCCGAACCAAGATTGAGTTTCTCCAGTACGCAAACGGGTACGCTAACTTTCAATCCCGGCAGAAATTCTCGGACATGACCTGTACGCTAGTACGCAAACGGGTACGCATACTTAGGTTCCTGGATTTCTCAAACTAACAGGTACGCGAACGGGTGCGCATACTATGGTTCCCGGACATGGATTACATATGTGCAAGAGTGCACAACATGACATATCCAATAATGTTTAAGTGTTCTAAACTCTTATTTCAATCCTTGAAACTTTCTTAGAGGATGGCAATAGCCGTTTTCACACACTATTAGCATCAAAGCAATTTTCAAGATATTGAAATAATCATGACGAAACATTCAAAGACTACACCAAATGATTATATCACACAAATCATGTAGGATGTTACTAGGCAATTTTCACATGATATAAGATGAACTTGGTCGAAGCGAAAGCTTGCCAACACATATTTCGATAAATATGTAAGCGAGATAAACTTAGCTCGAAATCTTAAATGTGTATATAGAAAACTATATCGTAATATGACTTATGTCTCAATATAGGAGATAGAGTAGAAATAGACTTTCCAAGTGATAGATAATCTTCAGTCTCCACATACCTTTTGTCGATGAAGTTCCACAAGCTCCCCTTAGTATTTCTTCGTTTTCAAATGATGAACACCGTGAAGTCTAAGCTCAACTACACAATTTATGTCCTAGTAAGAGACATCTATAAATTGGCTTGAAATCAAGACTTATAGTTTTGATCACTAACATTGACAAACATGCTTGAGATAGAAACGCATGCGAGTTCGACCGAGCAGTGGTCTAACAATTTTCCTTGTGGTTTATTCAATTGAGATTTTTGGAAACAAATTTATGTTTCATGTAATTTGTTAAGATCCAAAGAAATCCTTATTTTCTTGTGAAAGTAAGGTCGCTCTTGTTGTTCTTTCGGGAATGACATTTTATGGGGGAGAGTTCTTAATTGAACTTGTGCTTTGATAGACGCATTTATGTGTCTAATTTGTCCTCAATGTTCCGTATTGTTAGTACTCGTTTTTGTCCTTATTATGGTATTTTGTGTGTTTGTAGGTATTTTTTGGAAATAAAGATTGTTGGAAAATTCGGCTCGAAAAGTTGCTCGGAACACCTCCGGAGGACATTTACTATTCGGACTCCCACTTTGGATAAGGGGTAACCCAATTACTAAGGGGCACCCCCAGGGAGCCAACTGCTAATCGCACCCCATCACTGGTTAAGGGGCACCCCCCTTCTTCTACGTTTGAAAATGAAAATTGGCGGGAAAAAATTGGTTCTCGCTTTGGCGTAACTGAGATGCGATTTTGGGCGTCTGAAGGAGATTCAAAGGTCGAAAATCATTGGGTATCTTCCTTTGGGCCTAACGGGGTTGGTATGGGTCGATTCTTTGCCTACTTTTGGCTAGATAATTCGCAAGGAGAAGACAGAGAGCATGTGCCGAGAAGAGATATACACGGGATTGTGTAGGATTTAGACGTGTAATGGGTGTGTTTGGAGTGTGCTATGCTGCAGCAGGAACGTGTAGAAGATAAATATCGAGATTTGATAGCAAGGAAACATCGTGAGAAGAAATAAAAAGAAATTAAATCCGGTGGCTTGAAGAGAAAATATTCTCGAATAATATTGAGTTAATGTGGAGATTTGAGTTGCTGTCGGGTATAAAAAGGAGTGTATGGGTTCACAGAAGGGGGACGGAGAGTTTGGGAGAATTTAAAACGCTACAGAGCCAAAAAAATCGAGTTGCAGAATTATTCTCTGCTACTGCTGCTGCACCAAGAACACGAAGAACAGACCACCAGAGGCAGTCGTTCTTCTACAGTAACAACGACACTTAACCGAGCGTCGTAATACGGAAGGCATACTTAAAAGGCAACAGTAACAGTTTGTTTTATCATTCTTTGTAACGGTGTTTGCAACACTTATAACCGTTGCAAACACTCGATTTTCATCATATTCTCCATTTCATCTTTGTAAACACCCTTTGAGCAATAATAATGATTTTTGAGCGTGTTTCCAACATGATGAGAGGCTAATTCTCCCACAACCAAGGCAATGAGGAAGCTATTTACGCATGAATAAGTGGTAACTATTCTATTTTCTCTAATTTATAAATTATAATTCACTCAATCACCGCTTTTTAAGAGTTTTAAATTGTTCGCAAAATTCTTTTCATTAGTTGTGATTCAATTAGATAGGTTATGCTTTGTATTAAGATAATCTATATGCTTAGGGATACAATTAATTTTTGAGAATTTGTCTGATTATTTGTGAATTAAGAAACAAGGGATTTAAAAGATAATTAGAGTTTTGGGTTATTTACTGTTATTCATTCATTCATGTGTAATAGTGGAATCAGTGTCTTGGTTATTTTCTCATATCTTGAATCAATTTTGTGTTAAATTTTCTTTATTATTAATTTTTATAAGTCTAAAAATCCATTTCTTTCACAAGTCTCAACGAACCTTTTACTACAACATTATTGAGTCACATCAATTTTTGATGCGCCGACGCGGGCTTGTCTTTAGGCTAGAGTTTTTAGATTTTCTTCTAGGTTTTTATTTATTTGTTCTTCTTTACGTTTTTGATTTTTTGTCTTTTCCTTTCAGATTTTGGGATTTGGAGCGAAAGAAAAATTTGCCAAAGCTTTTGGTGGATACTTAAAGATTTGGAGTTAAAGACAAAGCGAAAGGAGCGAAAGAAGAAGATTTTTTATATTTTATAAAAAGAGAGAAAAAAAAAAGAAAAAAAGAGAGGCATTTTTATTATTTTTTTTAGATATTTTTTTATTTTTTTTAGACTTTCCTTTTCTTTTGCGCCTTTACTTTTTGGACTTGGACTTTGGACTTGGACATTCTTTTATTTTTTAAACCCTACGGAAGGGTAGTATTAAATATCAAACTGTTTGCAGAGAAGGACGGTGATTACGATATCACCTCGGCCCCTCGGGTTCGCACATGACATAGGAGTCGTGGCCCGAGTCGACTACAACGGTTCATCCCCCGTCTGGTACGGGAGGTAAGTTTGTCGAAACACTCGCGAATCCCCTGCTAGCGAGTTACTGTCTTCCTTCGTGTGAATATATGTTGAGGACTTGAAAACGACTGTTTTTAATTTCCTAGTACAGGCAAGGATCGGCCATATAAGATAAGAGTTCGGATTTCATCACCGTTCTCTTCTTGCCCGCCTTAGGAAAACGATACTTAACGCGAACCTAAGCCTAAAATTTGGAATAGAACGAGACCGATAGGGTAACGAGCTTAGTAGGAAAGTCGCTCGAAAAATATTGGTTACTCTTTTAGCATACTTCGAAGTTCATGATGGTTTCTGTGAAGTTGAATGCTTGACTGCGCCGCCTTGTAATAGCGGTAAGGCCTTGGGTATCAAAGCTCCACTGAGCTTCCCTCGCCTTGATTCAACTTACTTTGACTCGGATTTATCCAGAGGGGTTTGCTTAAATTGTAACGAATTCCCTTTCGAACGATTAGAAGTTGGTCTAGAAAACAATCTAAGTGGAGCCATCATGCTTTTTGTTTGCTAGATATCATTAGGTTTGCTGTGGTGGAGTCAGCCTTGTTTGTGTTTGCATAGAACTTCCCTTCCTTTTAGGTTTTTTCTTTTTCTTTTGTTTTTCTAGTGTATGCCTGAGGTTATTAAAGAATGGGCTTGGAAAAGAAACACTCTAGGTCGTTTGATTAGTGACAAACCTAGTAGTTCTTCTTGTGAAGGCGGGGAACTCGAAGACTCTTCTTTTGAGAGCCCCGTTTTGGAAAACTTCAGTTTTGAAAATCTTTCTCTTAGTGAGGAAAGTACCCTAGTACTTCAGGTTATGCCAACGATGGCAACTTTGAAAGATTACATGTTCCCAACTGGGACCAACCGAGCTTCATGCATTAAATTGCCAAATTGTCAATACGGCTAACTTCGAGATAAAAGCTAGTATCCTTCGATGATCCCTATATTCTTAGGAAAAGAGGATGAGAACCCTTATTTTCATATTAGGGACTTTGATGAAATTTGTGGGGATGTTAGAATAAAAGACCTTATCGATGATGTTTTGAAACTTAAGATGTTCCTATTTTCCTTAAAAGATAAAGACAAGACCCGGATAAACAACCTACCATCTCGGATCCATTGAAACATGGCAGAACTTATTGCTCTTTCTACATGAAACTCTACCCTAAGCATAAACTGCAGTATTTTAGGCGTAAAATTAGTGCTAGTGTGCAATAAGAGGGAGAGTCACTTTATAGGTTTTTATAGAGATTCAATGATCTCCTATCTCAGTGTCCTCACCATGGACTTGATAAGATGAAACTTGTAGGGATTATTTATGATGGTTTAGACTATTCGACCAAAGCCATGGTCGAGTCTATGTGTGCTGGTGAGTTTACTAGTAAAAGTGCTGAGGATGCCTTTACCTTCTTAGGAGTTGTTGCTGAGAAATCCCAACAGTGGGAGTCTTGTGTTGAACCCCCTAAAAGACTCTTGGTTAATAGAAGTAGCACCAATATGGTAGATACAAGCTTCGGATCGGATGCTAAGTTTGTCGCTTTTTCCGAAGGTTAGAAGCTTTGGAAATGGGTCAGTCTAAAAATAGGTCCCTTGGTGAACCTAATAGAACCTCTCAAGTATCTAGTTGTGGAATAGAGCCCGATAACTCATTTTGGGAAGGTCAGGTTAGTGAAGATCAAGCTCATGCTGTCTATAACAATGCTAGGTTTGAGAACCGTCAGAAGTATGACCCATACTCAGAGACCTACAACCCGGTTGGAGAAACCATCCTAATTTTTCTTGGTCTAAGGGCCGAATCAAGGTCGCTCTAGTAATTCTCGGCTTCCCCCAGGTTTTGGTTATGCAAAGAACCCTTCGGGTCAACCCCAGCTTTTAGAACCCTTCGGATAAAAAGATCACAAGTTTAGAGGATACTCTCGCCTCATTTATTAAAAGCTACAAAAGATCAACCAAATGGTTGCGCAAGGGATAGATGAAAGTAAGAGTATAGGTTATGCTAACTCTCGGGGCTATTTCCGAGTTGAAAACCCGGAGTTAGTCGGATAAACGAGTCTTTGAGGGAAAAGGTAAGTTTCCTAGTCAAACTCAGCCCAATCCTAGAGGAGTTCATCAAGTAGGTGAAGGACCATCCCATCATGTGAATGCTATTAAAACCCTTAGGAGTGGTAGAGTGGTAGACAACAAGGTTGCCATGCCTGAAAGTGAACATGTTGTAGTTCACCCTTCTAAGCCAGAAAATGATGAGGAGACTGATAGAGTCTCTAAAGAGACCAATGAGGGTCATATTGATCCAGACTTTGTTCCTAGAGCCCCATTCCCACAGCTGCTAGTTCCAACTAAGAGGGAGTCCAATTTTAATGATATATTGGAGGTTTTTAAGCAGGTTACTATCAACCTCCCATTGTTGGATGCGATTAAAGCGATTCCCGCTTATGCCAAGTTTCTTAAGGACTTGTGTACACGAAAGCGTAAGCTTAGTGTTCAAAAGAAAGCCTTCCTATCTAGTCACGTGAGTTCTGTTATTCAGAATACCACTACTCCTAAGTATAAAGACCCAGGGTCCCCTACTATTTCTTGCACAATAGGTAAATACCGTGTTGAGAAAGCTTTGCTTGACTTAGGAGCCAGTGTGAACTTACTCCCATACCATGTGTACCTTAAGCTAGGACTTGGTGAGATGAAACCTACCTGGATGACTCTTCGATTAGTGATAGGTCCGTTAAAATTCCTCGGGGTGTGATCGAGGATGTTCTCATAGAGGTCGACAAGTTTATTTATCCGGTGGATTTTGTTATCCCAACCTGTCCCCCGACCCGAGAACCGGATACCCCGTAATTTTAGGTCGCCCGTTTTTAGCTACATCCAATGCGATCATTAACTGTCGAACTGGTATTATGAATTTGTCTTTTGGTAATATGACTATTGAGCTGAATGTCTTTCATATTAGTAAGCTACCCTCTGAACTAGATGACTCGAGCATAGAAGAAGTGAACATGATAGGAACATTAGTTGAGGAGTCATTACCAAACACTTTGTTAGAAGATCCATTAGAGAAATGCCTAGCTCACTTTGGGATTGATTTTGATGATGATGATGTGATTAATGAAGTGAATGCTTTGTTAGATTCAACCCCTTTGTTAGACACTAGTAATGGATGGAAACCTAAGTTCGAACCACTACCAGTTTCTAAGTCTACCCTGATTTCTTCGTTAGAAGAGCCTCCTAAGTTGGACCTAAAACCATTTCCAGATACCCTGAAGTATGTATTTTTAGGCCCATCTGAAACTTTACCTGTGATTGTTGCTTACGACTTGGATAGTGATCAGGAAAGTAGGCTAGTGGCCGTCCTTCAAAACAACAAGGAAGCTTTAGGGTGGACCATAGCGGACATTAAGGGTATCGATCCTCTTTGTTTGTATGCATCATATTTATTTAGAGGAAGATATCAAACCTTCTAGGGAGATGCAACGAAGACTAAACCCTAATATGAAAGAAGTAGTTCGAACCGAGATCCTTAAGTCAAGTAGATGGCATTATCTACCCCATTTCAGAGAGAGTAAGTGGGTCAGCCCGTTCGGGTTGTTCCCAAGAAATCCGATTAGATATCAGTAGTCCAAAATGATAACAATGAGTTAATCCCTACCCGAGTGACCACGGGTTGGCGTGTTTGCATTGACTATAGGAAATTGAACAAGGTCACTAGGAAGGACCACTTTCCCCTTCCCTTCATCGACCGGATGCTAGAGAGATTAGTGGACATAGTCATTACCGCTTTTTTGATGGCTACTCTGGCTATAATCAGATCGTTATTGCCCCATAAGACCAGGAGAAAACCACTTTTACCTGTCCCTTTGGTACCTTTGCGTATAGACGCATGCCTTTCGGGCTTTGTAATGCCCCTGCGACTTTTCAGCGTTGCATGATGAGCATATTTTCAGATATGGTAGAGAGCGGTTCTTGGTGGTCTTTATGGATGATTTTTCAGTGTTTGGTTCGTCTTTCGATGAGTGCTTGCATCATTTGTCATTAATGTTGACTAGATGTAAGGAAAGGAATCTAGTGCTTAATTGGGAGAAATGTCATTTCATGGTTCGATCAGGAATTGTTTTAGGGCATATCGTATCTTCTAAGGGTATAGAGGTAGATAAAGCCAAAGTTGACCTTATTAAGACTTTACATGTCCCAAAAACCGTAAAAGATATTAGGTCATTCTTAGGGCATGCAGGTTTTTATCGTCGATTCATTAAGGATTTTAGCTTGATTTCTAGACCTCTTTGCAATTTGCTTGCAAAAGATGTTAAGTTTGTCTTTGATGATGCTTATTTAGAGGCTTTGAGAAGCTTAAGACTTTACTCACTACCGCCCCCATAGTCCAGGCACCTAACTTGAACCTACCCTTTGAGATCATGTGCGATGCTTCGATTATGCTATTGGTGTTGTGCTAGGTCAGCGAGAAAACAAATTACTTCATGTGATTTACTATGCTAGCAAAACTCGAATGATGCCCAACTGAACTATACCACTACAGAGAAGGAACCTGTTGGCCATTGTGTTTTCCTTAGACAAATTTAGACCCTATCTCTTAGGTTCTAAGATCGTAATCTATACCGATCATGCTTTTGAAATACCTTTTATCTAAGAAGGATACCAAACCTAGATTGATTAGATGGATCCTTTTATTACAAGAATTCTGTCCAGACATTAGAGACAAAAGGGTGCGAGAAAAATGTAGTAGCACCACTTGTCTAGGTCTGTTGTTAGTTCCCCTAATGATTCCCTTCATATAAGGGATAGCTTTCCTAATGAACAATTGTTCTTTGTTTCCCAATCACCTTGGTATGCAAATATAGTGAATTATCTTGTTACTGGTCGAATGCCCCAACATTGGGGTAAACAAGATCGTTCTAGATTTTTAGCGAGGTTAAGACACTTTTGGGATGATCCTTATTTGTTTAAGTATTGTCCGGACCAGATTATTAGGAGATGTATACCCGAGAGTGACCAGTCCAGATTATTTCCTTTTGTCATGATCATGCTTGTGGGGGTCACTTTAGTGCTAAGAAAGACTCGCTAAGATATTGCAGTGTGGATTCTATTGGCCTTCGTTGTTTAAAGACTCCCATAGTTACTGTGTTACTTGTGAACGTTGCCAGAAATTAGGAACCATTTCCCGTAGGAACATGATGCCCTTGAACCCTATTTTAATCGTTGAGGTCTTTGATGTGTGGGGTATTGACTTTATGGGTCCGTTTCCTAATTCCTTTGGTAACCTATACATCCTTGTCGCCGTAGACTATGTCTCTAAGTGGATTGAGGCGGTTGCGTGTAAAACCAATGACCATAGGGTTGTGATTGAGTTCTTGAAAAATAATATACTTACACGTTTTGGTACACCGAGCTATAATTAGTGATGGAGGGTTGCACTTTTGTAATGGACCTTTTAGGCTTACGATGAAGAAATATGGTATTACACATAAGGTAGCTACCCCATATCATCCGTTGCACTAGTGGTCAGGTAGAGGTTTCTAATAGGGAGATAAAACGTATATTAGAGAAAACAGTTAATCCTAATCGGAAAGACTGGTCATCTATGCTTACTGATGCCTTATGGGCTTACCGTACTGCGTTCAAAACCCCTATTGGAATGTCGCCTTATCGTCTTGTTTATGGCAAGGCATGTCATTTACCTGTTGATTTAGAACATAAAGCTTATTGGGTCATTAGCGGCTAAATTTTTCACTTGACAAGGCGAGAGCCCATAGGAAACTCCAACTCAATGAGTTGGACGAGATTCGTATAGATGCTTACGATAGTGCGAAGGAGTATAAGAACAAAATGAAACTTGTGCATGATAGAAATATTTTACTAAGTCATTTTCTCCAGGTCAAAAAGTTCTTCCGTATGATACCCGCTTGCATCTTTTCCTGGGAAATTACGTTCTCGGTGGACGGGTCCTTTTATTGGTCGTGACCGTATTTCCTCATGGAGCGTTGAGATCGAGACACCGGATGGTAGTAGTTCTTGAAGGTTAACGGTCGAGAGATTGAAACCCTTTTTCGAACCCTTCCCTACGGGTGATGTTGAGGAGGTCCCTCCGAGGACCCTGTTACCCTTGATTGACCATCGAGGCGATTGTATGTTGT
This sequence comes from Papaver armeniacum, assembly GCA_023531295.1. NCBI lineage: Eukaryota > Viridiplantae > Streptophyta > Magnoliopsida > Ranunculales > Papaveraceae > Papaver > Papaver armeniacum. The sequence continues at coordinate 159,255 of JAJJWW010008698.1, read as the reverse complement.
ATATTAGTTTTTCTCTTCACCCGTGTACTATCTTTCCGACTTCTCTCTTTACGATTCCTCATGTTACTTTAATTTTTGGTATTGCTCTTTCATTAGAAACATTGAGGACAATGTTAGATTTAAGTTTGGGGGTGGGAAGAAACTTCTTGTTAGTTTTTAGTTGCAATAAATAAACTCCAGAGCCTAGAAATTTATGTTTATTAAGGATGGCACTAACCAATCTAAGTGGATGGAAGCATTTTGGTTGTAGGAGTTGAGGAACCAATCTGATTAGATGGAAACATCTAAAGAGTCTATTCATAAAAGCACGAGCTCAGGTGTTAGAAAAGAAAACATGATAGTTTCGCCATATCCTCGTGATGGAAACATCGAAAGAATCCTGATCACTTCTTTTATTTTTCTCTTTACCATTGCTAGGGTGAAATAGAGTGACTGAGATACCTGACCGGTTGTCAGCCGACACAAATATAATTACACTTTCTTACTACTCAAAATATAAATATAGCAAGGGCAAGAAAGGATCGATCCCACAGAGAGGTCTAGGTTGTCAAATTGTTATGGTTCCCTATAAATAACACCGGTAGTTTTGTGATTATAATAAACTAAAATAAAATCAAATCAAATAAAGAAAATAAGCAAACAAATAAGATATAAGAGATATTGGTTAAGGATTTCGTTTTCATTCACTAACATGCTTTTCACAATAACTAGAATTGATATTTAATCTCAACTTTTATCAAAGACCCTAGAATACCTTGATCGCAAGAATATCCCGCAAATCTCCTCATGTCATCAACAAACACATTAAAAGATGCGAATATGAATTCTACCTAAAGGAACAACCTAACGTGTAAAAGCACTAATCAAGTTTAATTCCCTAGATGCGTTAAGTTCTATGAAATCAGGCCAATCAAAGCAATTGAACGTGGAAAGCGCACTAATTCAATTTAACAAAGGTTACGATTCACATATGATCATAAGAATATATCACTACAAACTATAATCATATTATGCTACTTGTATCCAAGGAATATCACTTTTGCGTATAATAAACCCTAAAACTAGCAATAGATGTGATTAGAAGTTCTACCAATTTGCAACTTGACAAAACAATCAATCAATCATAAAACAATATTTTCAGAGAATTGCAAACGATAGATATGAGACAAAACTAATATATTGAATCAAAGAATCATATTATGTGAAATCCAACTATTCCATAACCAATAATAAACTTAGGCACTCATATTCATGGAGTTCATCACAAGAAGAAAGAGAAGTCTCATGTTTCTAAACCCTAGAATAAAGTAGAGAAGAGATAAAAATAAAACGTGGTCGATAATCCCCAAAAGATAGAAGTCCTCTCTTTTATATATTCCTCAATTTCCATAAAGGATACTCCTTCCAAAATTAGGTTTTGTCTTCAAAGTCCATTAGTTGGAAATTCACCCGCCCACCATGGAGAAACCCGTGTAGAAATTTTGTCCCAAAAACGCTCGCCGGAAAACTGGGATTATGACCGGAATTTGGCCGGAAAGTCGTCGGAAATCGGCTCCGGTGACCGGCAAAGTCCGCCCGGTCACCGGTCAACGAGTCAGGACCGACTGGTCAATTCTGGGTTGGATCGGGTCAACTCGGTCAGGACCGAGTTATGTGAATCAGGGCTGATTCAGTTGAGTCAGAGTCTAACTCAGCAAACTGACTGAGTAAACTTGGCCTGGCTAGTTGCACTTGGACGACCGGTAGCACAATCATTGTGCATCACCATCTCAAGACACAACCCATGATGGCCCCGCACCTCCTAAATTCTGCGTAACCGCAATCCAACATTAACCCATTCTTGCCTTCACAATCCTCCTCCAACTCAGCTTCCCAAAGACCACCAAACCTTCAACTCAAATCATTACTAGGTCCATCCCAAAGACCACACACACCTCGCATTGCTATCTCCAAGCCACAACCACCCTAATTCAATCATCCAAATTGCACCCAATACCGATAACCCGCAATGCCTCACTATTGCCTCAAATCCTAAGTCCCCGGCTCATTTACAAACCCAAATGCCGAACACAAGGCCATTTGAGCCACTCGTATCTCAGCCAACCTGTGCAGCCATCTTCTTGCCATGCCACCCGCAATTCAATGCCGCCAATACTTCCAACTCATTCCGACCCCTTCCAAATCATCCTTCTTATCTGCAGCTGCCATCAAACCCTCACTCCGCAGCTCAACACTCCGGCATCACCGACCCGCAACCCGCAATGCTCTACTCGATCCGGCCCATAGCCCGAACACCACCTTGCATACTTCTCCAGCCTCAAAGCCATTAGTACCAAAGACTAGCTCCATCTTAGAACTTCAAGCATTCTATGAACCAACAAATTGCAACAGTAACCACTCAACTCCACCCTAATCAACAAAGCAGACCCTAACTTATCCACCAACACAGTTGCAACTTCGCTTATCAACTTCTCTAATCTCTCTCTCGAATTCCCCGAGCAATTACTCAATCACACATCAAAACCTTCTATTCATTACTCTTTACTGAATCTCCCATTGCATCACACTTACCCATCAGTTCTCAACACACCACCTGTAATGAACCTTAACCAAACTGCAATCCATCACCATTAGCATAAACAGCACTACCACCTGCTAGAATTGCCACAACCATGATCAGCCTGCACTTGCCATCTCAGAGCTCAGCTCATGTAAACTCAATCACGACTACGCATCGCAATCTGTGCCATAGCTCTAATCCCCTCGGGCAACAAGATCTTAGCCTCAACCACACAGACCCCGTAATTTTAATTCACCATCAAGACAACCAATCCTGTTTCTATGAATCGTTTCCAAGAAATAAAACCCAGAGTATTAGTTAAAACCCTAGTTTCAATTCTTTCTAATTCTTCATCGATGTCAAATTGCCGCCTCTAGAATCATTGATTGCCTCACAAACTACTCCAACAATTTCCGTATCTCACCGCAATTGAGTTCCAGTTTCAACATCGGGTTCAAGACCATAACCTCAATCTCTCGTCTCAAGATCTTCCTCGGATCGACACGGTTCAAGCAAAAACCCATCTCTTAATTCCTTCTTGTACCACTGAAAACTCAGATCTCTTCCTCTAAATTTCAAGATCCCATGAATATCAACAGCCACAGAACTCTTCTTCTTCCTCTTATCTGCCCTGAAGTTCATTTATCTTCACTGATTCCTCTCTGTGAACTCGATCCATAGCTGCCTCACTTCCTCTCTCGGTTTCCGCCAGTGAAAAAGTAAATGATTGAGAGAAACATCTTCTCTCGATTTGGTGTTTTAGGATAAGGCTTGATGATGACACCCCTCTTCATCGATAAGGACACCCGGTGGATGCCCCATAACACGTGGTCGCCCTAACCACAACAACATTTAATACTCCTCCTAATAGAGTTGCCCCTTAACCTTGGGTCGCTCCATATATCACTTGCATGTGAGATGACAATTTCGCCCTTTTGCTCAAATTGGGTAATTTCTCCTTCTTTTCCTCCGTGCGAATCCAGTGCCTAATAACTCAAAAACACACGTAAAATACATAATTCACAAGAAAAATAGCAAAGAAAGCGTAACTACTAGATAGTAAATACGATGTATTCTACACCTATCAATACCAAAAAAAAAAATTGAGACCAGACCACTAGACCAACCGGAATAAATACAATAAAGTCGATCACCGGTACCCTTGTATATGCCAAATTGAGTTGACCTAGAGTTAGGATTATCGATCACTAGTCCCCTTGTATATGCCAAATGTGTTGATATTAGTCCAGGACCAAGTATCTCACCATTAGGATAGGTTCACCTTAGTCAACATCATCCATATTTTTCTACATCCATCTTCTTAATCTACCCATGTGATTGGTTGACTCGGTTTATGATGTCCGAAACTATCCGAGTAGAGCTCGTCACTTTATATGAATTTTAGTATGCTTGAGTGCAAACTCGTGTACATCAATTGGAATTTCGCATCGGGGTACTTCCTCCCGTAGTCAATAAGTATGCCAACCAAGGAGATTCTTTAGTGCCTTCCAAGATTTTCGTGAGATAGCTAGGGTCCTGGAGTAAAGGTTTTGTGGGTACACCTCTGGTAAACCCTCCGGAGACAACACTCCGCCACTAGGGCCACCTAAGGGTTCAAATGATTTTTCTTTTCTAGAATAAATTTGCTCGATGACTAGCAAATAATAAGTTTGGGGGTATTTGATAGACGCATTTATGTGTCTAATTTGTCCTCAATGTTTCGTATTGTTAGTACTCGTTTTTGTCCTTATTATGGTGTTTTGTGTGTTTGTAGGTATTTTTTGGAAATAAAGATTGTTGGAAAATTCGGCTCGAAAAGTTGCTTGGAACACCTCCGGGGGACATTTGCTATTCGGACTCCCACTTTGGATAAGGGGTAACCCAATTACTAAGGGGCACCCCCAGGGAGCCAACTGCTAATCGCACCCCATCACTGGTTAAGGGGCACCCCCCTTCTTCTTCGTTTGAAAATGAAAATTGGCGGGAAAAAATTGGTTCTCGCCTGGCAGAACTGAGATGCGATTTTGGGCGTGCTAGAAGGAGATTCAAAGGCTGAAAATCATTGGGTATCTTCCTTTGGGCCTAACAGGGTTGGTATGGGTCGATTCGGCGTCTACTTTTGGCTAGATAATTCGCAAGGAGAAGACAAAGAGCATGTGCCGAGAAGAGATATACACGGGATTGTGTAGGATTTAGACGTGTAATGGGTGTGTTTGGAGTGTGCTATGCTGCAGCAGGAACGTGTAGAAGATAAATATCGAGATTTGATAGCAAGGAAACATCGTGAGAAGAAATAAAAAGAAATTAAATCCAATGGCTTGAAGAGAAAATATTCTCGAATAATATTGAGTTAATGTGGAGATTTGAGTTGTTGTCGGGTATAAAAAGGAGTGTATGGGTTCACAGAAGGGGGACGGAGAGTTTGGGAGAATTTAAAACGCTACAGAGCCAAAAAAATCGAGTTGCAGAATTATTCTCTGCTGCTGCTGCTGCACCAAGAACACGAAGAACAGACCACCGAGAGCGGTCGTTCTTCTACGATGAATGACGACACTTAACCGAGCGTCGTAATACTACGGAAGAAAGCGGACTTAAAAGGCAACGATAATATTTGTTTTATCATTCTTTGTAACGGTGTTTGCAACACTTATAACCGGTGCAAACACTCGATTTTCATCATATTCTCCATTTCATCTTTGTAAACACCCTTTGAGCAATAATAATGATTTTTGAGCGTGTTTCCAACATGATGAGAGGCTAATTCTCCCACAACCAAGGCAATGAGGAAGCTATTTACGCATGAATAAGTGGTAACTATTCTATTTTCTCTAATTTATAAATTATAATTCACTCAATCACTACTTTTGCGAGTTTTAAATTGTTCGCAAAATTCTTTTCATTAGTTGTGATTCAATTAGATAGGTTATGCTTTGTATTAAGATAATCTATGCTTAGGGATACAATTAATTTTTGAGAATTTGTCTGATTATTTGTGAATTAAGAAACAAGGGATTTAAAAGATAATTAGAGTTTTGGGTTATTTATCATTATTCATTCATGTGTAATAGTGGAATCAATGTCTTGGTTATTTTCTCATATCTTGAATCAATTTTGTGTTAAATTTTCTTTATTATTAATTTTTATAAGTCTAAAAATCCATTGCTTTCACAAGTCTCAACGAACCTTTTTACTACAACATTATTGAGTCACATCATGCTTAATTGCCAAATCTTTGTGGGGAGTGCGGTTGTGGAATATTGTAGGAGTTTTCTTGTATCTTTATAAACTCCTTGATGAATACACTAAGCTTAGACTATGTGAAATCATCGAAACAAGTTGATATGTAGTTCTATTTTGGTCATGAAGTATCTCTATGAAAATTTCATGAGCATCCCACTATTTTTCGTACCTTTGCTAATTTATACTGACAAAAGGGGGGAGAATTAATGTGTAGTTTACACTACAAATACATATGATTTACAGATCATTATGTAAGTGGGAGTGGTTTTTAGTGTGAGATGAAGTATTGACTAAGGGGGAGTCATACATATCACCATAGTATTGTTGTCAAAGTTGTGATACAATTGGACTTTGATGTTGTGTAATAATACTATGACACTGTATAACAATAATTGAGAGCAACTGTTTTCTCATTGTTATAGATACGGATCTTCAATAACGATGATGCTGAGTTGAAAACATTTAGAATCATTGGAGTACTTGGAAGTGACGAAGATTTCGAGTAATGTTAAAGAACCAAGGAGATCAAGCATTTGGATGAGAAGCTACAAAGTTTATTTATTTGTATTCCATATGTATTGATAGTTTTTTCACTAAAATTGACAAAGGGGGAGATTGTTAGAGCACTGCTCGGTCAAACTCGCAAGCGTTGCTATCTCAAGCTTGTTTGTCAATGTTAGTGATCAAACTATAAGTTTTGATTTGTAGTCTACTTATAGTGATGTATCAGACTAGGATAGATTGTGTAGTTGAGCATTAGACTTCACGACGTTCATCAATTGAAGACGAAGAACTACTAAGGAGAGCTTGTGGAACTTCATCAACAAAAGGTATATGGAGACTAAAACTCATCTATCACTTGGAAAGTCTATTTCTACTCTATCTCCTATATTGAGACAAAAGTCGTATTACTATATAGTATTCGATTATGCACATTTGAGATTTCGAGATGAGTTTAACTCGCTTACATATTTCTTGAAATATGTATTGGTAAACTTTCGATTCAACCAATTTCATCTTATATTCTTGACGAAAGTCAAAATATGATCATGTGAAATCACCGAGTAACATCTTACATGGTTTGTGTGATACAATCATTTGATGTAGACTTGGAATGTTTCGTAATGATTATTTCAATAAGTTGAAAATTTCTTTGATGCTAATGGATCGTGAAAATAGCTATTATCATCCTCTAAGAATGTTTCAATGATTGAAATAGAGTTTAGAACACTTAACCATCATTGGATTATAAACATAGTATGTGTTCTTGCATATATGTGATCCATGATCGGAACTATAGTATACATACCCATATGTGTACCTGTTAATTGAGAAATTCCATAAGCCTAAGTACACATACCGGTACGCGTACTGGCGTAAGGTTTGGGTCCGGGAATTTCTCTGTGTTTGGAAGTATGCGTACATGTTCGCATACTGGCGAACCCAAACTCAGTCAGGCTACTTAAGTATGCGTACCCGTTTGCATACTTGAGTGGTTAAAGTTCTAAAATCGGTTTGTTCATGAACTAATACATTTATATAATAAGGAATACATTTTGTGCAAACCGTGGCTATGATGTTCATGAATTGATTCGAGTGAATCAAACCAATTTGCTTCAATTGTGTTCTTGTATACTTCAATGAGAATATAGCAATTGACAACTCTATAACTAGTTTCATTTGAATCATTTGAATTAGTTGTGGTTAAGATGAATAAGGTTGATATGAGAGTGTTCATATAGCTAACTTCGGTTAACTACTTTTGAGCCAACCTAGCGTACACGTTTAGGTACGGTTACTCAAACCTAAATGAAGGTAAATTTCATTTGTGTATAACAAGCTAAGTTTGATCTAACGGTTGAAAGATATTAGCTTGAGTCTAATCAGGTTTTCATCTAACGATGAATATTGAATGCTTTTTTACCAAGGTAACTTAGATTGCAAGCCCTGATTTGAAAACTATATAAGGGAGAACTCTAGCAACTGGGAAACCTAATCCCCATACCTTCTGTGTGATACTAGTTGCGACTATTCGATTCTCCTTTAACCTTAGTTTTTTCACGAAACCATGTAGGTTAACGACTTGAAGACTCCATTGGGATTGTGAAGCCAGACCCAACTATTTTATCTATAGTTGCGTGTTCTGGTCTTACTTCTACTATCTTGGTTGAGTATTATCTTTGCTAAGATTTGCTTGAGATTTATCTTCGATGGTAATATTAAAAGTAGTCACAAACATCTCCGTCTCATCGTTTGTGATTCCATAATATCTTGTTTCGCATCCATACGATTAAAATTATTGTGAGGTAATTGATAATACTAGGTTGTTCTTCGGGAATATAAGTCTGGTTTATCAATTGGTTCTTGTGCACCTTGATTTATCATAAGATGGATCAAAACTCATAGGTATTTCTGTGGGAGACAGATTTATCTATTTCAATACATTTTTCTGTGTGAGACAGATTTGTTTATCAAGTCTTCGATTTTGGGTCGTAGCAACTCTTGGTTGTGGGTGAGATCATCTAAGGGAATCAAGTGTGTAGAATCCTGCTGGGGTTCAGAGACGTAAGGAGCGCAACTGTACCTTGATTAGTGTGAGATTGATTAGGTATCAACTACATTCCAGTCTGAAGTTCATTGGTAGTATGCTAGTATCTGTAGCGGCTTAGTACAATGTGGTGTTCAAAGCTGTACTAGGTCCTGGGGTTTTTCTGCATTTGCAGTTTCCTCGTTAACAAAATTTCTGGTGTCTGTGTTATTTGTTTTCCGCATTATATTTTGTTATATAATAGAAATATCATAGGTTGTGCGTTAAGTTCAATCAGTTCTTGAATCCGACCTTTGGGTTGTTGATTGAATTGATTGACACCTGGATATTGGTTTGTGATACCGTCCAAGTTATTTCTCTTTTTCAATCGGGCTCGCAAATTCCGATTTGTTTGATTACAGATTGAATTGATAAATTGAGATGTAATTCTTTGATATACTTTTCTATAGATTGAGTCTGACTGTCTAGTTGATTCTCTTGAAAGTATATTGGAGTTTGTCTATTCAGATTGTCGAACGAAATATTAGCTGTGGTTGTTAGACCCCCGCTTTTTCATGATTGGTTCATGTTCACCTTGATTTATCAAAAGACGGAACAACAACTCGTAGGTTTATCTGTGGGAGACAGATTTATCTATTCAATAAACTTTTCTGTGTGAGAAAGTTTATCAAGTCTTCGACTTAGGGTCGTTGCAACTCTTAGTTATGGGTGAGATCAGCTAAGGGAATAAAGTGCGTAGAGTCCTGTTGGGATTCAGAGACGTAAGGAGCGCAGCTGTACCTTGATCAGTGTAAGATTGGTTAGGGCTCAACTACATTCCAGTTCGAAGTTAACTTGGAGTAGGCTAGTGTCTGTAGATGCTTAATACAGTGTGGTGTTCAAATATGGACTAGGTCCCGGGGTTTTTCTGTATTTGCGGTTTCCTCGTTAACAAAATTTTTGGTGTCTGTGTTATTTCTTTTTTTCATTATATTTTTTTATATAATTGAAATATCACAGATTGTGCGTAAGTTCAATCAATTGTCAATCCAACCTTTGGTTGTTTATTATATTGATTGACACTTGAACATTGGTCTTTGGTACCGTTTAAGTTGTTTCACATAAAAATCAGGCTCGCGGATTTATATCTGTTTGATTTGCTGATTACATTGTGAAACAGAGATATAACTCTTTGATATACTTTTCTCAAGATTGAGTTTGACTGTCTAGTTGATTCTCTTGAAAGTATATTGGAGTTAGTCCATACAGATTGCTAAGCGAAATATTGGGTGTAGTTGTTATACCCCCGCTTATTCAACATCGACATAATCTTATATATACTTTTATGATTATGTGAATGGGTTATGGTGAAGATTTCATCATAGGAAACAATGTTTTACATTTTTTTTAAAATAAGTACATTCATAAACTTGTTTTGTGAATCGAAAGGGAAATCATTAGGCTTATTGGTTCGGCTATTCATTGCAAATCTTTGGATGACCAATATGTGTGAGATGGTAAACCGATCTTATACTTGGTATAAATATTCACAATGTGTGACTTATGATTTGGTATGACTAGTTTTTATTAATTGGTGTAACTGATCCTAAGTAATCACAATGTGATGGTATGATCGATCTTTGTAATTGGTGTGACTGATCACAAGTTTTGTGTAGTCGATCCTTGTAATTGGTAACCGGTCCTGGTAACTGGTGTGACCAATCACAAGCAATACCATGGAATATGGAACCGATCCTGGTAATTGATATAACCGGTCCTGGTAAATTGTGTGACCGATCACAAGTACTTCCATATTGAGGTATAACTGATCCTAGTGATTGGCAGAACCGATTGAACTCATGTATGTTATTTGATATTTAATCAATCACATGGTTATATATCTTGGAATACATGTCAACCAATTCTAAACTTGTTTGGAAGTGTGGTATAACCGATTCCAAGAATGTAAATCCATGTAAATATGAATAAGGATTTACATGGTAAGAGGACTTATAGGTTGAAACAAAAAGATTGTGGTGTATTTGGGTACCCTCATCTTTTCTGGTAGGGCCTATGAGCGATTTCAACCATTTCGCCATGAACATTACTTGACCGTGTAAAAGATCTGCCAGTATATCCAATATCTTCTAAACCGGCTTTATAGATAAGTTTGTTATAAGGAGAATCTCTTGAAGAAGAAGAAGTATGAGAAGTACTAGAGGCACTGGAGATATTATTAGAGATGGATATCTTGTCTCCATTGCTGAAGATAAGATTTAGATCACCAATAATTACCCATGTTTGATGTATATTGTAGTCAACTCCTTAATATAGGTCCATTGCTTCTCCTTATTATTTAGATACGTTGTGCCATACATACAGGTAAGCAACCATTCTGGTTTCGAAGGATCATCCTGCACCATACAATTAATAATCCAAGAATCTGCATTTTCAATTTTAAAATGAAAGACATCTTTCCATAACAATATTAATCCTCTGGCCAAACCTCTAGATATGACTAATTTATTGTTTGTAAATCTATAAGGTTTAATAAATGTTCTCATTTTATCCTCTCATATTTTAGTTTCCGACATGAATATAACATCAGGTCATATCTATGTAAGTCTTTTAGATGGTCTCTAATAATTTTGTTTGCAAAACCTTGACAGTTCCAAGCTAGGACTCTCATGGTTATACTAAAGTAGGAAGTGATAAAAAATGCTAGACAATGATGATATTGAGACACAAGCAAATAAGAAAAAAGTATAATAACAATGAAAATAGAGAAAAAATGAGAAAATTAATTACCGTTATTGCATGGATCCCTTGATTTTGCATCGCATTTCTCTTTGTCTTAGCATCATTAACCTCGTTAGCATTCATTTATATTCCATCCATGAAGTCAACATGGGTACTGTTAAGGGCATCATTGTTTGAAATCCCTCCATGAGCACCTAAAATTGGACCTTGGATATATGGATTAGACCCATTGGTATGAGAAGGTTGGTTTCTAGATCTCTTAATATTTATAGCTTCCTATGCATCACTCAGTGACTCAATATCTTTCTCTATGTGAACGTGGTCACTATCTTGATCTACTTCTTCTTCTTCAACAACCTCGTTCTTAGCATTGCAATATTCTTCGTATTCCTCAAGAGTCATTGCTCTCTCACGTAATATTTTCACCACTTCTTCACAAACTTCATCATCATGATCAACTATATAGCATTGGTTGCAGAAGATATGAGGATGTTTAACCCAATGGTATCTTATCCATACTGGTTCACCCGAATTTCTATTTCATCATTCTCCTCTCATTAAAGGCTTTTTACGATCCATTTTAATACGAGTAGTGATCATATTTCCAGACCGCCGCCTGCAATTTTTAGGATCTGTGAATATCTTGCTTCACAAGTCTTCAATAGCTTCATTCACTACTACCTCATGATGATGTTCTAGCTGTAACCCCTTAAACTGAACATTCCAAGCTTGTTTTGTAAAAACATAATCCTTGTAAGCTTTCCCTGTGGAGTGTTCTTGAATAGCTAGTAAACTTGTTTGAACATTCCAAAGAGATTTTTTCAAAACATCTTTCATATCTTTCTGAAAACTGAACTTGAATACAAAAAAGGTACTTTCCCACGACTCTTACCTCACTTTTTCTATAATATTTCCAAAGAAGGTCCATCTCATCCTTAATTGTCGATGTTTCAATTTCATCATCGGTAGTTATTATTAGTTTGTTGATCAAGTTGTTTGACCGATCTGCAACTTCATTTAAGTTCCTCGCAGAATCAATAGCTCCTCTACCCTTTCTGATTATTGCGACCCTCGTCCTCTCAGTGATATCATAGAGATTGTTGTTATCGGAATCCATTATTTCACCAGGGGAAGAGCTTTGCCTAGGGTTTGAGGTTTCTTTTTGTCTATAAAGACTACAATGGTTATCTCCTTTTTTATTTTAGGAATGAAACTAGGGAAGATAATTTGTATATATTTTGTTCCCCAAATAACAGTAAAGAATAATCAAGGAAAGGATTGGAATATTTCGGTGAATCGTGATGTGACAAGGTCACCCTCGTGACATCTACCATAAGGGTGCACCTTTTAGCCCTTGATTAATCTTATCCGATATAAACATATCTCGAGGTAACATTTATAAATAAAAATAATTTTTATTATTTTATAAATCTTTACATATAATTGTATTTGCACTTAAATCCCTCTACCAAATCGAAAGATTTTATCCAATGATACCAAAATCTTATTCTTACTTTTTCTACTTTCTTAAACCTATATCAAAATCTTATTTTTACTTTTTCTACTTTCTTAAACCTAGACCTGGGTTTTTATTATTTTTGGAATGCGGTGAAAATACGATTGTTATCGGTGGTGATCATTATGGTGGAAAACAATATTCCATAAAGCCTTCAATTCTTTTAGAAATCAGAGAAAACACTTGGGATCTCCACATCTAAGTAAGAAAGTAAGAAAATGAGAAATCAGAAGATCAATCCCCTTTAATAACGCCATGTATTCTAAATCTTTATTATATTCCAAAAAAGATAAAAATCCACGTTTAGGTTTAGAAACGCTGATAAAACTAAAAAAATATGTTTTAATCTCGCGGGCTAAAATCTAAAATGCCAGAGGGATTAAGGATCAATAAAATTAAATATAGGGACTAATAAGACATTAAAATCAATAAAAATAATAAAAAATAATTAATTTCATAAATGTTACCTCGGGATATGCTTATATCTGATAAGATTAACCACAGCCTGAAAGGTGCACTTACGGTATCTGTCATAAGGTTGACCTCGACTCATATTTCGGTTAGATATCGGCTGCATGTGATCCGCAAAAGAGTGATGACTCCATTAATCACTGGTGCTATTAGACGGAAAATTGGGTTTTTGAATTTTTTTGAACTTGGATTGGATGTTGAATCGTAAAGAGACATTAAGGATCATAAAATGAGCTAAGAAGCCAATAACCCTTGTCTGAAGAGCATTTACCATTTGTTTTTGTCAAGTCAACTAGTCAAGTCTATTTTTGAAAAGTGAACTGACCGAAGGTCTTTCCATTTCAATATCCGGTCATCAATGAATATATGTTTCATTCAGTCCTTCCTCCCATAGAATGGATTGAGATTAAACTTTCTCAGTTCCAACCAATTGCTAGCTGTGTGCATTGATCAACAAATGCCTTCATTAGCATCTGTTATATTGGACGTCTACAGGTATTTTTATTTGGACAGCAAAATTTGTACAGACAGCATCAGCAGCGACAATACTGGTCAGATGACAAGTCAAGGTCCATGCTTTGGTTCAAATGCGCTAACAACAACTTAGAACTGGTCCCCTAATCAGATAACAAACTCCCCTGTCTGACTTTTTACTCACCAATGATATGAAGCCGCCTGACCAACTTGCCCTTTAGTTTCCTGACTTCTCATTTGAGAGAATTTCTTAAGCTATCTATATTGATCTTGTCCTATGTTAGCTTCCTCTGTCTGTATACTTTGAATCAAAATTGCGAATCTCATCTAGGTTCTTTCTGCTCTCAATGGTGGGCCAGGACCAACCTCCTGCTTAACTACAAAATTGTTGAAATTCACTGCGTTCCTAAGAAAAAAAATGCAACAAAGAAAAAACAGTACTCTGGAAAACAGATCAAGGCTTTTGGACAGAGCTTGATAACCAATTTAGAGTTCTTAATTTCACCAGGTTTAACAGTTCTAACATTCATCTTCCAGAACTCAAATCCGAATACCATCAACTATTGATTCGATTTCAAGTGCATTCGGTAAAATAACACATGAAGATTCGACTGAGTATAATAGCTAAGCCAACCCTTGGACTGAAGTGGATTTCCACATACCACCCATAGTGATAGTGATACCAAATCCAACTCAACAGCATTCGATCCACCACTCCACATTATGTTATCTATCTAAGCAAGCTCGCATTATCTTCCACTATTGTTTAAGGATCCACCAACGCATCCACAAATTAAATAACCAGAAACAGAGAAAAGCAAAAGCAGATCAAAAGCGAAAAAGAAAGTGGGTGTAAAGACAATGCTAATCAAGATATCAACAGGCTTTTAACTTGGTCACGCCAAAAATAATAAAGTAATATAATAAAAATAATAATAATTGGATGAATTTGTAAAATTCCATTGCACACCATCATCAAAGGAATATGCAACCAGCCAGATATACATGTAAACCTCGTTGTTTCCCCAATTACAATCATTCCGGAAAGAAAAGATTACAGTATAACACAAAAGACCATTCAACTGATCAAGTCAGAGCACATTAAAATTATGGCCCTAATGAAAATACACTTGCACTCTTCTTCTGCTTTCTCCCTAGACTTCATATGTTTTAAACAATAAAGAAAAGGAGGAATGTGCACCCCCAGAGACAAGGTCCAATACTTAAAACTATTTAAAACCAAAAGAGACAAGGAAAGAATTTGTTACAAACAATGGCTTTTGTTTCAAAGCTCTTTAATTACTTTCCCTTATCCTTACTATAAAACAAAATAGACAAATGAGTTAAAAAGGACCAATAATTAAAAGATTAGGAGATATCAGAGAAGTACCTAACCAGGATCAACAATTAAGTTCACCCCTAAATAGGTTTCTATTTCCGACTTCTCAGTTGACAAGCAATAAAATTTTATCAAAATGAATTTCCTATCCAACATTCCCTTCTTTGATCCTTCCAACATTCCCTTCTTTCTTACCAGCAATCCAAACAAATATAGTAATTATATCTACTTTTTTTGATTCCTCTCCGTTTAGTAGTATTCTAATATCATCTCAGTAAAAAACTGAGAAATTTGACACTAAGCGACGAGCTGATCCAGCTGCATCTGCTCAAGCCAAGCTCCTAAAACTGTGTTGTCGACAGACTCGTTTTGCAAGTTAGAATTTGAACCCTCACCAGATGGTGCAGGGGGAGAAGAGGGTACCACTTTACCTTTGATTTCTGGTGGAGATTCTTTGACAAGTGAGTGAACCCATGATAGATCACGCTCCTCCACACCATTGTGCCCAGGATCAAGTGAATTTGATCTTCGTAAATGACCCAATTCATCTCCTTGAACTCCCCAATCTAGTTTCCCATTGGGGGATCCCCATTTAGTCCAGGATTTTACAGGAGATCCAACAACTGCAGATGAATTCGATCCAAGATCCCGAGCGCTTAGACTACGAAGTTGCTGCTGCTGCTGCTGCTGAAGTTTCTCGCGCTGAGAAAACACAGATAATCGAGCACTACCAGGTGAGATTGGTTCCATGTTATGAGGAGACATCCTACCTGGAGAACCGTAGGATGCTTGTAGCATGGAGTAATCGACATTCTTAGGAGAGAATGCATTTGTATTGATTGGTGATAACATGCTCTGCTGTTGCTGGAATTGACTAAGGACGGCAGATTTGTGAGACGGGGAGAACACACTTGATGATGCAGCCTGGTCAGCATACCTTGGAGATCTAGTAATTTCTGCCGTGAAGAGCTCTTCTAGGTTGGACGGTGTAAGAGTTTTCGTCCTGATGGGGATGTTTAACGAAGAGGAGCTTAGGCGTTGTTGCTGTGAAAAACAGGAAAGTTCACTCAAAAGCTGATGTTGCTCCTGTAACATGCTATACTCCTCGGAGGGAATATCTCTGGCATTGAGAGATGATCTCAAACGACTAGATTGAAGGTTGCTTCCAGGAAGATGCAGAGCTGGTACATTCGGCTGTGGCCATGCCAAGGATGAGTGAGAAATGCTGTTCCCTGATGGAGACATAGGGGAAGCAAACGGTGAAGGCGACATTCCTGAGGCTGAAGACGGAGATGCAGGATAGAGATTCATGGCAGCGGCCATGTCCATGGCTACAGCACTAGACCTTGGAGAAGGAACAACAGAGCCACTAGACATGTATAGTGGTCGAAGCTCCTCAGATATATGGGCAAAAAAGCAAACTCGGCGAGTACAACTTGTTCCATCTTTGCAAAGGCGTGTCCTGTACTGTGCAGGGTGAAGCCAGCACTCAAAAACTCCATGGGCATATTCACACAGATCCCCTCTCCTGCATGCACCCTTTCGAAAATCTGGACATGGAACACAGCTGTAATGAAACTTTCTCGGGTCTCTTCGCCTGGCATTTTCACCAGGATGAACAAATGGGCATTCAGTCCAGTCATGTGAATACGCTCTGGAACATGGCCGAATCTTGAAGGAAAACATTCGAAACTCATCACTTGAATAAATGCTGTTTCTGATATCAGGAAGAGATGGGTCAACTGGGTATTCTTTCTTCTCTGAATTTGCAGACATATGAAGATCATCGACATTCATAGTTAGAGAGCCAAGTAAATCTGAAACAGAAGATGGGGAGCCATTCTCAGGGGAGGACGGGTTGGAACGGATGCAGGTCGTAGAGATTCGAAGATTGCGTCCAGTAGCGGGAACATCTGAACCAATGTCAGCAAGAAGGGTCTCTAACGAAGCTTTTAAGATGGGTAGTTTTGAAGAAACAACAATAACATCAGCAGCGCGGCAACCATTAGCATCAACCAAACTTGCATCAGCACCAGAAAGTAAAAGTAAATTCACGACTTCATCAGCATTAACAGATCCACCTGATGCAGCACAGTGAAGGGCAGTGCTCTTATCCGGGCCGCAAGAACGATTTACATCAGCCTCGGTAAAAGAGAGGATGAACTTAAGAACATCGACACTACCATAAGTTGCTGCAACCATTAACGGTGTTCTATGCTCAAGAACCATCTGCTTCGAACCTTTTTTACGTCCATACCAGAGACCAATTTGATTAACAGCAGAAGCATCACGTTCAACCAATTGTTTAAATTCATCAAGGTCATTATTAGCGGCAAGCTCGAGTAAACTAGAGTCTTCAGTTTCAGTCGTCAACTGGTTCATGCTTCTGGTGGGTGATTTCGTTTCTTCCTAAGCAGTAGCTGATGAAGAAGATGATGAATTAGATTGTGTTGGTTCTGGACCAACACACATTCTTTGAATGAAAGGACTTTACCTGATAAGAAATGATAATCATATGAAAACACAATCAAAATCATAGAAACAACCACATCTATGTTCATATATAGAATAATAATCAGAAACGAGACACATGCTTCAGATAACAAAAATCATTACATGTAAATATGAATAACCACAAGACAGAACATTAGTATTAGAATGAAGAAGGGGAAACATATACATGCTTTAGATAACTGGAAATACACCTACTAAAAAGTGAAAGTAGTCCAATTCCTAAAATAAAACTGTAGTGTTTTACAGGTTGAATAAATAAAAAGCTGATCAAGATTGTAGTGTGAAAAAGGGATCTCTTTGTACAAAAAAAAAAAAAACTAAGGAAGTGATATCTTTAGTCAACAAGTACTCAACCACCACTGAATGACCTAAAGAAAATTACAGGACATTTAGCCAAATTAGGAATAATAATGACCTAATTTTAGAAACAGTTATCTATCAAGTAATCACTGTTATAGACATCAAGAAAACAAATGAATCTAATTTAAAACATAGAAATAAAAGAAATGAAATAGTAGAAAAGGAAATGATAGATCTTAGGAGAATTCTTGGGTAAAGATAAACCCACCAGAACTCAAAAAACTGAACTTTCTGAACTAAATGATAAAAGAAATTACAGTTACAGACTAAAAAGAGACTTAAGAAGATCATCATGTTCATTTTTTCTAAGAATTCTCTACAGAGGGATTTGGTCAACTGGAAATAACACCATAAGAAGAAATAAGTACTGATCATGAGAAATGATAACTTTTACTAGTTTATTCACAATGATCAGTATTCACAAGAGAAAAAAATTCAAACTTTCCAAAACTGAAAGCAGGATTAGATTTTTTTACCTTAGCTTAGGTATCCAGATTTTGAAGAGAAAAAAATGCCTAAAACACTGCGAAAATACCTCAATAGATCTATCTATAGTTCAGAAAGAATTCTTTGAGTAAATAGTCTAAAATGTCCTCAAATTAAACGCTGATTTACTGATGTGTCCCCTCTCCCTTGTTTTTGCCATTTTTTTGACTGTATCTCCGGTCCGAAAACCTGAGGCCATCATTTCTCGGTCAAAACACGTGGAAAAAATCCAATCCTCTAAAAGCTGATCATCTAAATGGCTGCTTAAATGGCAAATTAATACATCATGGCTGCTACACACTCACCGAGGGTCGGGTCCCGTGCGTAATATCAACCCTCACAAAATTGCTCTCCCCCTTAAACAGATGGCTATAGAATGGTTGAACTGTCATGGGCTTAGGTTTCAGGGGTGCTGAGATGTTTATGATGATTCAGATGAAGCTATTATTGTTGGTGATTCTAAGTTCGATGGAACTAATGGGTTTGAGTTAATGGTTGGTGTGAGATGAAGAAATTTTAGATGTATGTTTAGGCCGATACAGTTGCAGGTAATGGAGTTGTTGTCGTGGTTTCACCGAATGGTGTTGCAGTTTTTCGATCTGAACTGGAGATGAATTGGAGGGAGTTTGACCATGCCGTTGTGGATGTCACAAGAGTTCAATGGAATCAGGTGGAAGATAACAGAACTGATGATGTTGAGTGCAGTTGTATGAATGTGCTTCAAGAGAAATACTTGGCACCTCCAATTGAATACTTGACGTGTGTGGCATGTTGAGAACAGAATTGATGATGTTGAGTGCAATTGTATAAATACAGAATGAGTGCTTGGAGATTTTGGTGTTTGGTGATGCTATTAAGTTGTTGCAGGTGGAGTTGAGGCTTATGTTACTGCCAGGGGTTGTATTGCAGAGTATGAATGAGTGTTGATGCTCTGACTCACGATTTAGCTCGGTAATGACTCGCTATGATGACTTGATTTAACTCAGCTATAGTGAGGCGATTAGAGGGCGTAAATATCTTTTACTAAGTTGGATAACTTCCACCTATGCACTAACGGATGTCTGGAAAAAAATTGGATAGAAAAGGTCAAATGCGTGGCATTAAATAATTTATGAAAGAAACAATGGCATTTTCTTAAACATGAAATTGAAAGTGTGGCACTTTATTAAAATCTCCATCATCTTACTGACGAGTCTGACTCTGAAGTAGAAAGGAAAGCCGCCCATGAAAGTGCAGCGATTCTAAGACAAGTTAGAATCCAGACCGCTGAAGTTGATAGGATGAAACACAAAGTCAACATGCTTATTGGTATGGTAAATGATCGTGACTCTCAACTATAGATTCTTCGTGAAGAAAAATCCCAAGTAAGTTTGTCAAGAAATTTACTTGAGGAGAATACTTTAGAAATTAAATGTATATTGAGTAAATACTTTATTCAATGTAAGGTTTGTTCTAAAGAGTCCATTATACCAATTGCCTCCGACACAACTGAGATGTTAGAAAACGTGACTACTTGTAATCATGTTTCTCTGATGAAATTGGTTTTAGAAGCTAAATTGCAAACCCTTCATATTGCTAATAATGTGCTTGTAACTTCCTCTAATCAAGGAGTCACCACATCTCACGGAAGGAAGAAATATTCTAACGATGGTGTCAAACCTATTCACTCTAATCACTCTGGTGATCAGAAAGTGTGTCTCTTTTGTGATACAAAAAGACATGTTCGACTGAAGTGCAAATTAAGGTTGGATGACAACTATATTGGTCGACTTCAACACACCTTAGATTTAATACTCAAAGGTGTAACTGACATTCGTATATCTAAACCAACCGGTTTTAGTACTCACCCTGTGAAACCTTCCAGGAAAGTCAGTTCATGCTTTTCTAACATTCAAACCTGTAATAGTAGCTTTAACACGAATCGATCAAGAAGATTTCAAAAATATCCTCCTAAAACTAAGGTGGGGGATGTTGTTCAAGGTGTGAAAAACGTACCAAAGGTGTAAACAACAATGGAGATGTGAAGGACAACCTAAATCTGATAATTGAAGGGTACAAAGATCTTATCAACAGGATGTCAAGTTCCTACAAACAAACTTCTTCAGGTAAGGATTCAAACTTGGTTTCATATTTTGATGATAGTAAGTTTTATGATGATTTTTAACATCAAATGGGGGTTTCCTCCAAAAATTAGAAGAAAAAAGAGGTTTAACCAATAACGTTATTCATTTGATGAGCATAATGCTCATACTTGTGTTAATATATCACAAGGTTTGAAATCTTACTCATGAAAAATCATGGTGAGTAAGATATGCTAATGATCAGGTATACTTGATAGAAAAAATGTTATATGTTTAGTTGAGCTATTTTCTTATCGATCGATAGCTAGATTATATCCCACAGACAACGCTGCATGAGTATTTTCATTGTTAAGGTTTTCTTCAAAGTGTCTTCTTGTTGAATTTTTTGTTTTGAAAATTTTAGTTGTTACAATTTTTTTGTTTGTTTGTACTACTCTTGTGCTCTAAATTTTCCTCTTGTGAGAATACAAATTTATTGAGCTAAGAGTTGTGAAAGATTTTTTCACTTAGCCAAAAATTGTTGTATAACTATTACGCCTTGTGGATGGGTCATTGCAGCATCACTAAGATTTTCATTCATGGGTTAAGTTGATGTTCGTACGGGTACTCGTTGTTACATGTCACGAACCAACTCTAAAAACCCTAAAAATAGATTTCCTGTGAAACCGTTATATACCTATCCTATTGGGTTGAGTTATCTCACTCTAGGTTATTTTTTCATATCAAGAGTGTCGTCTCCTTCTCGCACTTGTGATTTTACGAAAGGATTTCTTGATAAGGGTATTAGTTACGGTTCCAAAGGGAAGAAGAAAAGAACTCTGGTAGAAGATGACTTTGTCGAATCTCAAAACTCCGAAGGTTATCCTGATGTCTAACGCTATTATGCATATACCCATAAATATGTAGAGCATGATGAGATGGTTTCTGCTGAAGTTGTTCGTGATTTTCTTAAATACTTTGAGGAAGCAAAACTGCAGCTCATTGATACTATGAAAAGTCTCGATGTGTTACGAACTGAGTTGAAAATGGTTAATTTTGACCTTGTTCTCATGAAGACGCATGTCAAAGATATTCTCAATAAGGATATCTTCTTCGAAGAAACAGTAAGTGTTGTCAATCACAAGCTCAAAGGTCTTAAAACCTGTGAGGGTTCCGAAAGTGTACTTTGATTTTAGTATAGTTTTGGATTTTTCTTATGTCTAGGAAACTTCTTATGAGAATTGTTTTCTTATGTTTAAGAAGGATAACTAGGTTTTGGAATAACAATTATTGTGATTGCACATAGATATTTCCAACGATTTCATCTTGCAATGTTTTTAGATTTATTTATTTAAATTCTAAGTTATTTGGAAGATGATATTGCGGTATTTAATCTTATTGGTTTTAAATATTGCAAATGTTTTATGATATATATATATATATATATATATATATATATATGTGTGTGTTTACGTTCGTGAACTGTGCTTATCTCATATATGCTCAAAAAAGTTAAGTCTATTATGTCTTCATGCAAATATTGATAATAGATAGAATGAACTTTCGATAATTCCGCAAATATTGATCTTTCCCTGATCCACTTTTATGTGAAGGTACTGTATGGCTCCGTAAGTTTTCTTATGTTGAGTGTTTCCGATTAAATTAATCATTAAGGTATTCTTGTGGTTAATTTATTCGAGTTTACTGGATACAAATCCATGTGATTTGTTAATGTCCAAAGAAATCCTTCTTTTCATGTAACAGTAAGGTCGCCCATGTTGTTCTCTTGGGAATGATATCAAATTGGGGAGAGTTCTTGAATGAACTTGTGCTTAATTGCCATATCTTTGTGGGGAGTGCGGCTATGGAATATTGTAGGAGTTATCTTGTATCTTTATAAACTTCTTGATGAACACACTAAGTTTCGACTATGTGAAAATCATCGAAACAAATTTGATATATTCTCTTTTAGTCATGAATTATGTTTTTGAGAATTTCATTATGATCCTGTAGTTTTCGTACCTTTTCCAATTTATATTGACAAAAAAGGGGAGAATAATTTGGTAGTTCACTCTACATACATATGCTTTACGGATCATTATGTAAGATGGAGTGGTTTTCATTGTAAGATGGAAGTATTGACTAAGGGGGGGTGATACATATCACCATAGTATTATTTCAAAGTTGTGATGCAATTGGACTTTGATTATATATAATAGTATTATGACACTGTATAACAATGATTGAGAACATCTGTTTTCTTATTGTTATGGCTACGAACTTCAACAAAAATGATGCTGAGTTGAACACGTTCAGATTCACTGGAGTACTTAGAGTAACGGAGAATTCAAGGAAAGTTAAAGAGCCAAGGAAATCAAACATGATGGATGAGAATCTACAAATTTTATTTATTTTGTAATTCATATTTATTTATAGTTTTGTCACTAAAATTGACAAAGGGGGAGATTGTTATAGCACTGCTCGGTCTAACTTTCAAGCATTGCTATCTCAAACTTGTTTGTCAAGTTTAGTTGATCAAAACTATATACTTGATTTCTAGTCTACTTATAGCTATGTCTCAGATTAGGATAGAATGTGTAGTTGAGCTTTAGACTTCACAGCGTTCACCAATTGAAGAAGAAGATCTACTGAAGAGCTTGGAGGAACTTCATCAACAAAAGGTATGTGGAGACTAAAACTTATCTATCACTCAGAAGTCTATTCTATTGTAT
Organism: Papaver armeniacum; assembly: GCA_023531295.1. Lineage (NCBI taxonomy): Eukaryota > Viridiplantae > Streptophyta > Magnoliopsida > Ranunculales > Papaveraceae > Papaver > Papaver armeniacum. Next base: position 136,216 of record JAJJWW010008698.1, on the reverse strand, counting down.
CTTCTAATGAGACTAAGTCGTATAGCTATATAGACTTTTACATTATACACATTTGATATTTAGAGCCGAGTTTACCTCGCTTATCTATTTCTCGAAATACGTGTTGGAAGCTTTTTTTCTTTAGCTATGTTCATCGTGTTCTTGACGAGTTTAGTTGGAAACAATTTATTTGTTGGAAACTAAATACTAAGTCAAAATATGATCATGTGAAAATAACCTTGAACATCTTACATGATTTGTGTGAGACAGTCATTTGATGTTAGCTTGGGAAGTTTCATATTGATCATTGGATCACTTGAAAATTACTTGAAGATAATGGTATGTGTGAGATTACCATTGTCATCTTCTAAGGATGTTTCAATTAGTGAAATAAGAGTTTAGAACGATTACCCATGTCTGGATACAACACGGTATGCATATCCAGTATGCGAACTGTATTGTGATGATTCAGGTCTGAAACTCTTGTTTGCGTACCTAGTATGCGAACAGATTTACCTGAGAAGGTCTGGAACTCTTGTTTGCGTACCTAGTATGCGAACGGGTTTACCTGAGTTAGGTCCGGAACGGTTGTTCGCGAACCGGGTTTGCGAACGGCTTGACTAGGCTATGGATCGGAGCTGATGTTCGCATACCCAGTTTGCGAACACAATGGTTAAGTTCTAAAATCGGTTATGTATGATTCTCATACTCATGAACTAAAACATTTATGATTTAAGGAATGCAAATTAACTTTGCAAACCGTGGCTTAATATTCATGAATTGATTATTGTATAAGTACTTTGTACGATTACGAATCAATCCGATTTCGTTTCAATTTGTTCATGAATATTTCTATGAGATAGTGAACAATTGTACAACTCTATTTGAAACACAATTAGATTCATTTAATTATCTATCATGATTGATTGATCATCATATTTGATCTAGAAGTGTTAGATGAATATGGTTAAGTCAAAAGTGTTCATATGGCTAACTTCGGTTAACTGTTATTGAGCCAACCCAATATACACGTTTAGGTACGGTTACCCATATCTAAATATAAGTATATTTCATTTGTGTGTAACAAGGTAAGACCATCTAATGGTGCAGATTGATTGCTTAATTTCTAAGCAGACTTAGCTTGAATCTTAAATCAGGAAATCATCTAATGGTGAATATTGAATGCTTTGTTACTAAGCTATCTTAGATTTTATTGTAAGCAACCCTGATTTGAAAGGCTACATAAGGCAGAACTCTAGCATCTGGAAAACCTAATCCCGACACTTCCGTGTGTCCTAGTTGCAAACTAGAGTCGATTCTCCTTTAACCTAGGTTTTCCAAAACCATTATTAGGTTAACGACTTGAAGAATTCATTTGGGATTCGTGAAGCCAGATCCAACTATTTTATATATAGTTGTGTATTCTGATCTTACTTGTTCTATCGTATTGAGTTTTATCTTCTATAAGATTTACTCGAGATTTATCTCTGATAGGTAAGATATAAAAAGTAATCATAACAGTTCTTTGTCTCAGACTCCTGTGATTCCGCAATAACTTTTTTTATTAATCAGTTAGGTTATTGTGAGCTGACTGATATTTCTAGGCTGCTCTTCGGGAGTATAAGTCTAGAGTATTAGTTTATTCATGTTCACCTTGATTTTTGTATCAAAAGACGGAACAAAAAGAATAAAAGATATACATATCTATGGGAGACATATTTGTTTATAAGTCTTCGACTTTGGGTCGTAGCAACTATTAGTTTTGGGTGAGATCAGCTAAGGGAATCAAGTGCACAGAATCCGGCCTGGTTCTAGAGGCGTAAAGAACGTGACTGTACCTTAATCGGTGTGAGACTTGGTTATGGCTCAACTACATTTCATCTGAAGGTAACTTGTAGTAGGCTAGTGTCTGTAGCGGCTTAATACAGTGTGGTGTTCAAAGCTGGACTAGGTCCCGGGGTTTTTCTGCATTTGCGGTTTCCTCGTTAACAAAATTTTTGGTGTCTGTGTTATTTCTTTTCCGCATTATATTTGTTTATATAATTTGAATATCACAGGTTGTGCATAGTTCAATCACAGTTGATAAAAATACGACCTTGTCTGTTGGATATAACTTGATTGATACTTGGGCATTGGTCTTTGGTACCGTCCAAGTATTTTTCATATCAATCAGGCTCATAGATTTCTATCTGTTTGATTTGTTGATTGTATTGAGAAAGAGATAAATCTCTTTGATGTATTTCTTGATTGATTCTCACTTTTAAGTTGGTGCTCTCGGAATTATATTAGAGTTTAGTCCATACAGATTGCCGAACGAATTATTGGGTGCGGTTGTTATACCCCCGCTTTTTCACCCTCTTTGTTGAATACTTCTCAGCCTCGTATATCCTCTCCTACATAGCATATCTCCCTTCCTTGGTATCGTTGGATATGGTTGTGGTTGTCTTGTTATCGGTGATAGTCAGAACTTCAAATTCAGTATAACATGTCTTCAACATCATATCGGTGTTGCCGGAGCGGAGTAGGCAGCATGGACGCAGTCCCCACTCTACATGGTCCACAAGAGGAGGAGGCCTCTTGATTGTATGAGGGTTTCGATATAAAGAGATTTTGTAGATTGTGCTTGCAACCTCAGTATTGGTATTGCAGACTCAGAAGACGTTCTGCTGGAATTGGCAGGTATTTTTTTACCAATGAATATCTTCAGCGATCTTCCATTATCTCTGGTGATGCTTCAAGGAGAGATAACTTATTTTCATTGGTGGAAAGACATGATGAGTAAGTTTCTGACACCTATTGTAAATAATTTTTTGTCTGCTTCAAGATAATTTGGGGTCCATACTCCATAGGTGTTGTGATAAGCTATCTTCAGCATTTATCTTCCCACAACAAGTAAGACTCTCTTCTGGAGGAGGTGAAGAGATCGGTTTGAAATTGATGATTGTGTCAGGTTGACTTCAGTCCCCAAGTGGCCCACTCACCAGACACGAGATGATGTGATAGAGCTATCATGCTTCTATCCACTTGATCTTACGTCTCCCTACATCTTTATTTGGTGTTGACGCGCTGGTTCTAGAGAAAGAATTTGGATGAAAGTTAGAGTTGAAGCTCGCGTTGACGTAATCGTCCGAGTTGTCAAACATGGAGCAGTCCTCGCGTCTGTGTTGCTATTCATTGATTGTTAGGCACATCATTGGGTGTTGACAATACGCTTGCTCTCTTGAGTATATCTACGATTTTGGGTGTCTTGATGAAATGACATTGATAGCGTACATCGACCAGTGTCTCTCCAGATTCACATCTTTGAGATGAGTAGTCGTGAGCAGTCCCCAGCCGCACTCTTTTTATCTTTACCATATGAGCAGGTTCAAGGTGTATTCAATTTCCATTTGGAAAGGATAATCGTTCTTCTGACATAACACGCTTATGAGAGATGAGGATATATTTGCATTGTGCCTTTGAGAAAGAAGGAAGTTCTTATATGCGTTCCATCAGAGACTGAATAACTTGATTTATGGGTTCTACAGCCATGATGAAGCCCTTGACATGGAAAGAGCCCACTTGCACCCTTCAATCCCCAAGAGCAGTTCTCCGAAATCAATCTTTTCTTTGAAATACATTTCAATCTATAGCAATCACTCGTGGGATGATTGACGAATCTATGAAAATGTCAATATTTGAGATCTTCAATTTCTTGTTCGGTTAATGTCGTCTAATAGGAGGTAACTTGATTGCACCATCTTGAATCCGCCTCCATCAATTCAATTACTTCTTCCCTCGAAGAGGAATGTCTGGAAGCGTCTCTCTTGTTATGGTGTAGCTTGGACATGGTTTTATCATCACGGCGTCGCGCCCTGTAGTATTGGAGTTGAAGCTGGTGGGGCTGCACGTGCAAGATTTTTATCTCTGATGCCATCGATTTCCTTTTGCTCCTTCAAGGCTTACAGAAATTCAAAGGTTGTATTGCTTGTTGGTCTAGGATAAGAGATTTGGAGTTTCCGGGATCATTAATGAAGCATTCTTGGATTATTATGTCCGGCATTGCTCGGTCAGAGGCTTGGGAAAATTGAGTAACTGCGGTGACCATACCTCCTTGATTCTTAGCAAGGATCTCTTGCGTCTGCATCAGATCATATATGGTATGCTGAGCTCGATTATTTCTGGATTCTTAATTATCGTGGCCAGAGAGAGGTGAGTTAATAGCATTAGCATTGATTCCGGTGTTGACGCCAGTTTTGGTGAAGGGGGTATCACCTGCATTTTTGATATTTTTATCATTGCTGTCGACAGAAAGATTGGTACCCTGAGTACCAATATTGGAGAAAGGAGTAGGGGCATCCGGAGTGCCACTGGCGTTGGTATTCATATCAGGGTTGGTAGTTGAACCGGAACTAAGACCGACCATTTTTTGTGAAATTGAATCGATAGAAATTGACTTCGTAACCTAGTAGAAGAGAAGGAAACATATTTTCATTAACAAAAGAAGTGCATGTACATCAAATTAAATACTGAACAGACTCTGACAAGAAACAATTACAGCCACACATGTGAGGTTACTAACCACCACATAAGTAAGAGAGACAGCTATACAAAAGCTATAATAACATGGCACTGAGAATAGAAGTAAAAAATTATTACTATTGCATGAAAGTTATGTAATGTTACTAGCCTCCCTCAAACTGAAAGGGAGATATCACTTTAAGTTTGTTTTTCAGAAATGCAAAGCAAGGTCCTGTAAGTCCCTTAGTGAAGATATATTTTATTTGCTAGATTGTATAAATATAAGAAACCTTCAGAGAGTTAGACTGACCAAGTTCTCTAATAAAATGATAGTCGATAGCTAAATGCTTCATCCTCCTATGCAATACAGGGTTGGAAACCAGAGAGATGGAAATTTTGTTATCACGGAGCAGTTATGGAGATGTAGGAAGAAAAATTTGTAAATCCTTGAGAATTTGACAAACCCTCAAAATTTCTGCAACAGTAGTAGCTAAGCACTTATACTCTGCTTCTGTAGAGCTTCTAGAAATAGTTGGTTGCTTCTTAGAAGACCAAGATATAGGATTATTACCAAAAAATAAGTAAAAACCCCTTGTTGATCTTCTAGTATCTGGATCTCCTCCCCGGTCAGCATCAATATAACCAGATATAGTTGTAAGTCCTTTAGTAAAAAGAATTCCATGACCTAGAGTTCCTTTAATATATTTTAGAATTATTTTTGCTGCAGTAATATGAGAAGTGGTAGGAGAATGCATAAACTGACATACCTAGTTAACTGAATATGTAATCTCAGGTCTTGTAAAGATCCAACAATAGATCTGTATTTAGTAGGATTTTGTAAAAGTTCACCATCTTTAGTACTTAGTTTGGCACCTGGTGGACAAGGATAGCTTCATGGCTTAGCACCAACCATGTTACACTTCTGAAGTAGATCAAGACAATACTGGGTTTGATGAAGAAAGTACCAGATGCATTTCTCTTAACTTCCATACCTAAGAAATAGTTAAGAGAACCTAAATCTTTAACAGGGAAAAACTTGTCGAAGAAAGAGATAACTTCATTGCAATATGCAAAAGAACCGCCTATAATAAGTATGTCATCAACATAAACTAAAACAATAGTGATCCTTGAACCAACTTTCTGAACTAATAAGGAAGTATAATCTAAAGAAGGTTTGAAATCTAGTTGAATAAGAACATCTAGTAATTTCTCATACCAGGCCCTTGGTGCCTACTTAAGTCCATAGATAGACTTGTGTAATTTGAATACATAATCAGGATGTTCCTTGTCTTGAAATCCAGGAGGTCGAATCATATAAACTTTTCCTAGTAAGTCTTCATGAAGAAAAGCATTACTTACATCAATTTTTTTAATATCCCAATTGAAATTTACTGCTAAGAAGACAACTATTCTTATTGTTGTTGGTTTGACAACATGACTGAAGGTCTATGTGTAGTCTAAACCTTCCTGTTGATGAAACCCTTAGCCACTAATCTGGCTTTGTATTTATCAATAGTTCCATATGGTTTATATTTCAATATAAACACCCATTTACACCCTACCACGTTTTGAGATGGATGTGGTGGTACTTTAGTCCATGTATTTGCATCTTGTAATGCCTTGTGTTCAACAACCATAAAATTCTTCCATTTAGGATGCTTATTAGCTTGTGTAACGCAGGTTGGGACTGGTGGTGGTACTTCAGTAAGAAATGCAGTAAGTATAACATATTTTGTAGCAAAGAAAGTTTTAGGTTTAAAGATACCAAGTTTACTTCTGGTAGTCATGGAATGAGTAGAAGTAGCTGGTTGAGAAGTACCAGTTATAGTTGAGGAAATTGTTGTTGAATCATTAGAAGAAGTATTAGTAGAAATGTTGTCATGAGAAGTAACATCTACAGAAGTATTAGCAGAAAATGGATGAATTGAAGAAGGATTCTGAATGCTGCCAGTATCTGAAGTAGTTACAAGTGTATCTGATAAAGCTGGCAATCAAGACTTATATGGAGAGTTATTTGCTAAAGGAAAACAATTTTCATCAAAAACCACATGTCTGCTGATATAAAATCTACCGGTGCTGAAATCCAGACACCTATAACCTTTGTGATTTGCACTATATCCCAGAAAAATACATGAAATGCTTCTTGGTTGTAATTTGTTGGATGTATAAGGTGTTAACCAAGGAAAACACAGACAACCAAAATATTTCTTAAAAGGCAAGGGTACCCAAATATACCTCAAGCTAAAACTTTTCCTACCTACAAGACCTTTCTCTAAAAGTGATTGTCTATGGACTGAGTCGAGACAATACAACTAATTGGTTCACACTTCATGTGATCGTCTATGGATACGAGATCGAGACAATACAACAACGAAGTATGTTACTTGATAAAAAGGTTCGGACTTAACCAAACACAATAGGATTCACTTATCAAGTAAATAGGAATTAACGTTTGTGTAATTTACGTTAATTATAATAAAACAATTATAATGCGGAAATATAAAGTAAATGGCACTATAAGATTTTGTTAACGAGGAAACCGCAAATGCAAAAAAACCCTGGGACCTTGTCCAGAATTGAATACTCTCAGGATTAAGCCGCTACACAAAATTACACCTAACTTCGTATAGTTGAGACCAAACAACTAAACCTATAGTTCACCTAGTTCCGTCTGTATTCCCACTCCTCCGACCTTAGTCACGTACTTGGAACAATTCCTTTGGTTCGTATTCCAAACAGTAAAGGAACAACAAATCTGTTTGGTATCAAATCTATTCAACCAAGTGATATGAGTTGGACAAAGGCTCTTCCGTTTATCTTATCATAAACTCTTTCGTCAGGTCCTTAGATCTATCTTATGTTCAATTACCGAAGTAATCGTTTAAGAATAAGCCAACAACACTATTAATCCAAAGAATTGTGTTGATGTCGATCTACTCAATTAATCAATCTAATCTATCACAAAGATAAACCGATTATTAATTGGATCCTCTTTTAACCGAAACAAGTATTGTGCACACCAAAGATTATGAACCGACAAATCATAAATATTCTATATCTTCTTAGTCTTCAAATCTTCTTAGATCTTCAATAAATACCTGCACACAATTACTTGAATCTCTTGTGATCAATCACGCACAGAACGGAGTCTGTTAACAATGGATTATCACAAGATCGTCTTTAGAATAACAACAGTCTAAAGATACCTGTCGAAACTCTGAACTAGTTTGAGTGAATTTTATATCAGAAGAGAAGATTCTCAAGCATAAACAAACTAGGTGCAATTAAAGTTCAACCACCGTTAGTCAATCAAATCAATGAAAACAAAAGATAAACCGTAATTATCTAGTTTCCCACCAACAGTACTCGTAGAGCTTCTCAATCCCAAAGAAGACTTTAAACTGAGTGACCGTAAGAGATTTCGCCTAATTAGGTTACTCTACTCTCCAAATAGGAGGCTACACCAGTAAAAACACAACAAAGAGGAAGTTTGTTGTTACGAAGGATTAGTTTGCTAGAAAGGCAAACTTCAAGTATTTATAGACAAGGAAGTTTGGACACCAAGAAATTTCCAAAACCGAAAATATTCTCAAGATATTCATTAAAGCACAAATTCGGTTTCCATAATTCCTAGAAATGCTCTGTCCAAAAATAATGATCGAAATCTCTCGGAAAATCTCTAATTAGTAAATGCACATTACTAATTCTTATTTCCTACAAAATGAAGTTAAATACCTTAATTAAAAGATTCTCAACTTATTTATGTTTCGATCCTGGGATTCTCTTCCCTTAGTTATTAAGGAAAAACTTTGAACAATGAAAGAAATAAACATTCATGGCACGTGTTCAAAGTATGTCGACATCTTAACTTTGTAAGTTCTCTTTCACACTTACAACCTTGAAACCGATTTGCCACACTTCCAAACAAGTTTAGAATTGGTTCATCTGACTTTCAAGAACTATGTGATTTATCAAATAACATTCAATCACAATCATGGGTTTAACGGTTCTACCAAAACAATTTTCGGTTCTACCTTCCATGTGAGTATTGTGCATAGTCACACTAGCTTTCCAAAATTCGGTTGACTAGGTACTAGGATCGGTTCCCAATATATATATGGTATCTAACTTATATGTGTTGCACATGTCCATAGGATCGGTTCCCCTTTGCCTAAAAACGTGTTTCACATGTCCATAGAATCGGTTCCCCTTTCTGCTATAAACCTTGCTGCACCTCATACAAGGATCGGTTCCCCTTTGTGATGTACTGCACCTCTTACTAGGATCGGTTCCCCTTTCCCATATTTGGGCAGACAGAAAATCACAAACCTGATCATACCATCTCAGGTGATTACTTAAGATCGGTTTCACTAATAAATGTCATACCAATACATAAGTCAGGCCTTTGTGAATAGTTCTACCAAGAACAACAAGTCGTGAACGGTTATACTCAATCACACATATTGGTTGTTCATAATATATGCAATGAATAAAAAAACCAATAACGCCTGGCGATTTGCTTTTCGATTCACAAACAAGTTTATGAACTTACTTCCTTAGAACACATGTAAAATATTATTCCCTAGGATGAAATCCTCACCTCATACCCATACATAATCACAATAGCATTCAAATGATTATGGCGATGTCTTATCTACAAAGATTAATGGTTAAGCAATAAACCTCGTATTGTATTCCTTAATACTATGTCTATCTAGAGTTCAAATATGCTTCGCAGTTTTTTTTTTCAATATGCACGACTTGAAAGATACGTTAGGGAATGAAACAGTTCAAGTCAAATATCACTAACCTCAAGTGGAAGGATGATTGTTGTCGTTGTAGATCCTTGCTTCTTCACATCTTCAAGTCTTCGCAATACATGTAAAGTCTCATATCTAATACTTTCAAGCTAACCTATACGAAGTTGACTCTAGTACATAATCAAGCGACTCTTAACATGAGTTTTGGTTCACTAAAATATGACAACCAAACTTGACATACCAACGCTTGGTGGGTTCAACCGAGCTATGCTCTAACAATTTCAAGAATTTATAATCTGGTTCTTTCTGAAATAACACCTGGTAAGGAGAAGTGGAATGAAGAAGTTTAGTAGGTTAATCACATAATTTTCTGTTCGTAAAGCATCAACCCGATAATGTTTAGACAAACCAGATTGTATTAAGAAAGTTCTAGTGATTTCCAAAAGGTGCTTGTGTTTTGACTATGCCACCCCATTTTATCTCATTGTTTACAAATTCCCCCTCCATCTGTCCTTATAGTTGAAATATGTGAAGGTAAAAGTGTAGATGGGGCAAAAAGATTTGCTGGTTTTAAAGGAATTGAGGAGACGACCGTGCGTAGGAGACTCCTCGAACCGAGCAAACTGCTTAACCTCACACAGATGCACTGCAAAGGGAGTGCTTGAATTCGAGATATCAATCTGTAAGACTCCGGCCTAAACCAAGTCAATGGCCGTTCCAGAGTTAATTCGGTCACAAGAGAGGATGGGTCGATCTGTAGGAGGGAAGCTGAGAATGTGTGAGATCAATGATGATCAAGGATTGTGAATGTGTTTAAGATTTCTACAAGTTTTCGGTGAACTGTTGAGTTTGAATAAGTTCTGGTTGATTGATCGAATTCTTGAGAGTGATTGCTTGGATCAGAATTCTTTTGTTCTTTCAATCATGGGTTCAGAGACTTATTTATATTTCAATAAGTAGTTGACATATTGATCCTAGTAAGTGTGACGGTTGCTGAAGTTAAGGAGTGGGAAAGTGAAAATCATGTTAGAATCAGTTACTCATCGTTCGGAGACTTGGTTGATTGTCCACCCACTACTTCGTTAACTCCTTCAACCGCTTGCACGACTTAGTCACATTCTCATTGTGGATGAACACACGTGCCGTAGGCCGCTAGACCAAAACCCTAGTTAATATCCCCCATGTGACAAGATTGATGTCTCGTGTGGTTGTTGAATTGATGAGACGATGAGTCTTTGTATTGCTGAGTTGAACATGATTTACAAATGTTCTAGACTCATGAATTGAACATGTCTGTTGAGACATAGGTATAATTGTCGAATGAATGTTGATAGTTAAGGTGAGCAAATATGGCTCATTCGACGAACTGTTGAATATTGATAGTTGAACCAATATTTCTAGTCTGAGTAAATATTGCTCATCTGAGCAAATGTTGCTCGTTTGATGAATTATTTAGTAGCGAGACCAAATAAAATATTAATTTAAAATATTGGCAACTGGATCGAGCATAATAATTAAAGTGTTGATTACGGGATCAACATAAAATTATTAGTGTTTGAATCTGGAATTATGAACCTTGGATTCAAACCCTAATTTTGATCAATTGCTGATTTAATGAAAATCAATCACGATGTGAAGGAGGGATCGGCTACATGGGATAATGGGTCGACCATGTAGTGCCCAGATGCTCGAGTAGGCAAATACCAAAGTCTCTTGAAGACAAGTTGGTCAAAAGATGATTAAAGGCTGGTTTAAAATGGTGCTCGTCTGAGCGTTAGAAAATAAAACCTAATTATCAAGAAATGAGGGACCGATCAAGGGGTCATGGAACCGGCCCTGGTTGGTCATGGGACCGACTGACGATCATTTGATGAAATTCCAAGTTATTTGGAAGAGTTCAAACCTAATGTGAAGAATTCATGGTTTTGCTCAAACTGAGGAACTTCATAAGATGAAGGAAATAATAATAATAAAATAAGAAATTACAAGGTGTGGTACCGGATATGGCTAAGGCATGGTCGGCCGGCAAATGAGCCCGGTCCCATGACACCTTTCCTAATTTTATATTATTTTCATGATGTGAAAGAAATATCATGAAATTAAGGAGTTTGTTGAAACGAAGGAGTTTCCTTAAAATGATGGAGTTTCCATGAGATGAAGGAAATAATAATAATAATAAAAATGGCGCAAGGTGTGTGACCGGCCATGGCTAGGGCATGGTCGGTCGGCTAGTGGCCCGGTCCCGTGATACCTTTTTCTAATTTTATAATTGTTTCTTTGATGTGATGGAAATATCATGAAACTGAGGAGTTTCATAAGATGAGGGAAATAATAATAATAAATAAAATAATAAGGAATGACAAGGTGTGGGATCGGCCATGGCTAAGGCATGGCCGGCCGGCTAATGAGCCCGGTCTCGTGATACCTTTCCTAATTTTATATTATTTCCTTGATATTGAAGGAAACACCATGAAACTGAGGAGTTTCCTCAAACGAAGGAATTTGTTCAAATGAAGGGATTTTCATGAGATCAAGGAAAAATAATAAAATAAAGAAAGAGGCGTGGGACTGGCCACGGCGGCATGACCGGCCAGCCGGTGGGGCCTGGTCCCCTAGAGCCTTACAAATATTTTATTATTATTATTATTATTTTTCTTCCCTATTTTGCATAGGTTCATCGTTCCTTCGTAATTTTTTGAATGCTCGTTCGTGCATTCAGGTGCTCGTTAGTGCATTATTGCTGAGTACACTTGCACCATTTTATCGGGGCTTATTCGATAGTGACTCAGATGCCCGTACGTTGAATATTTATTACTAACCCATGGAATTCTGTTCGGAAGAGCCATAAATTGAAGTAATGAAATATTATGAAGAACGTAGAATACTTTCTAGGGATTCAGTTAAAGAATCTAGTGACTAGAAATAATTAATTAATGGCTCTATACTAGCACGTTGTTTAGGAGCATTAATTATTCGAGAATTGAACGATATGAGCTTGTTGAAGTGTCATATTTATTAGTATAGTTAGGGAAAACGTTGTTGCACCCTGAAGACGTTATCGCTCTACACTAGCATGCAAGCTGTCTAGGAGCCGTCCAATCATTAAGATTCTATACACATGTCTTTTATATAGTCAGGGAAAACATTGTTGCATCCTGAAGACGTTATGCTCTACACTAGCAGTCAAACTGTCTAGGAGCCGTCCAATCGTTGGACTCTATATAAAAGTGATTATTGAAATTGCTCAGTATTCATGAAATGTGTCGTTGCCTCAATTGAGAGACTGCATATTCATGTATGCTCTGAGAGACAATATACTCAGTCAGAGGTTATTGTGGCATGATTTTCATGCTTTAATGAGAGACATAAGTCTCGAATATTCATCCGACTCTTTGGATCAGGAACATGTAAAGTTACGGTTTTATCCTTTGCCAAAATCCACCATCAACATTAAGTCCCCTGCTTAGTGAGGGACAGTCATGTTCCTCAGTCAGCACTAGATGGTAATTTTTAGTTACAGACGAAATAAGTAATTTAACTTAGTCGTAAGATAGAAATGTTACTGGATTTTCGATTGTATGAGCGAACCATGGCTTGAACGAAGATCCCAGTAGCATGATAGAGCATCGTCTAACGAGCGTAAATTGGTGTAACACCGCTGATTTGGTGATGGAACCTTGGTCGATTTAGGATTCACGAGTCCGGGCCCAAGAAAAGAAATCCATTTTTGTTATGCGTTTATTATTGGTATATCCATGACTCCGTGCCTTTCGCCCCAGATAATGGTGACTTCTGGTTACAACCACTCTTCTGGCTCTTCCGGGGAACGCTCCAAAATTTTCAAGTCAAGACTTCTACAGATGCTCATACCGAGGTGAATCAACCTTTCAGAGACACTGGAAAGATAACACATTGTATGTCTCTCGATCATCTGGGAGTTGTCCATGCTAAGATATATGCTTTCTTGGTATTAGCAGATGCGGAGGGAAAGCAGGGACGTGATGAAATATCATAGAAGAAAAGAGCTGAAGATGAAAAACTCATATCTCATCAGCAGAAGCACCGCCAACTCCAGCAAGTGAGACTATCGACTGAAGATGAATTTTGGCTTTGCGTTGATGGTGCAGCTCCTAATTCAGATGTGGATGAATGAAGAATTTCGTCATAATTCGTCATCAGAAAATTTAGAAGTTAGGTCTTCATTGAAATTGATGTAGAATCTTCGTCCGATGTCGGATTTTTGCGATCTACCCATGTTTCTTCATCATAAGAAAATTTCCAAGCTTATCAAAGAAGCTTTTAAGCACGTTTAAGGGCCGAAATTGACGAAACAGTAAACTTACAGGAGGTTTTCAGAAAATTTTCAGATGTCATGTAGTCCAAGGTTTTGGCCACATCTTTTTGCTCGTTTATCCAATTGTTGTGAATTTTGGATATGTTGTAGAGGAAATACATACGAAGAGAATGAAATATGACTCAACCTTATATTCTTCACCAATTTCTCCCAGATCGCTTCTTTGTGCAGGACAGTGTAAAATCGTCTCAGACCAGCATGTTGTAAAACGCCCCTGTTTTGTCTTAGACCATTTGCTTGTGTCTTGAACGCTCGATGAAGGAATTTAATGCCATTGATTTATTTGAAATCTGAAACCCTTGGTTGATACATGAGCCTAGTGCTTGCAGTACCATTTTTTGTTTCTGTAAGTCGTAGAAACATCACTTTTGAAACCCTGGTCACTGGACCATAACTGAGGTTGCTCTCAAGAGGGGATGATGTAATGACCATGGTTGTAGCATTCGTTTTATGATGAATGATTAGCATAAGCGAGCTTGGTGTCAGTCACGGGCCTTGGACTGTGAAACTGACCGTCATGATCAGTGGATCGTCAATCCCCAGTATTTTGTTAAATCTCATTTTTTGTGTTCCCTTCTTCTGGCAGGACCTAGATAGAGAACCCAGGTACAAAAACTTGATGTAAAGAACTCGGTGGTTGAAGTTGGAGGTACCTTGATGAAGGACTTAGTGGAAGTACCTGGAGGACATCGATCGACTATGGAGGTTATGAATCCCGTCTAAGAGTTGCTGCTTGCATGTTGTATGCTCTGGAAGCTGTAGGAACCTCATACGGCGCCGGAATTCGGTGCTTGACCCAAAATTTTGAAGCTAAGAGACTGAGTCATCATATGAGAAAAGAATAACTCAATTTGGAGTTGCATAGGTCAGCCTCGAAACGTGCATATATGTAATTTGTAATCCCGTACAAGACTTTCAGATTTCATAGACCTGACGGTAAAGGCCATATCTTTCAGCTCGTATGTCCAATCGATGCATCCTTTTGGTATGTTGTAGAAGAGACATAGAATAACATTTTTTGTTGAGGAAGCATTGTCCCATTCCTCACCCACTGGTACGTTTTTGTAAACCCATGGCCTGAAGTGTGTTGTATCTCATTTGTAGAGGTGATGAGAACATCTTGTAGAAGACTTTGGCTTGTACCCGCCCGTCGTGCAAGCTTTGGGAAGACTTTCATGTGAACATATTTTCATGTCTACACAACTTGATGTGAATCATTAGTGCTTGGAGAAGTCCGCTTCATCGAGTAACACTTTAGAGAATGGTTAGTTGATGAAGCCCTGTCATGAAGATGTTGCTCTTGAGACCGTTGTTGATGCTGAGATCACGATTGAATTTTCTCCATAAATTCTTGTTGATGCTGAGACCATGGAAGGATTTTCACCAGATATCCTTGTTGATGTCGATACTATGGTCAGAGTTGCTCCAGAGATCGAAAAGGCTAGAACCATGATTTTCCACATAGTCATTACTCCTCCATCCAATGAGCCTTTACATTCACGAACTAGTTGGTGGTTTGAGAATCCATAAGATGACGGTGTATTGGGAGTTCAACCCAAATTCTCCTGAACAGTATGACTTTATTATGAACTGGCTTCGTTAGTAAATTGACGTTGTTGCGGAAGACAGCAGCAGCGGTCTTCATTCTGGATGTGATGGGTGAGGAGAGGAAGTTCCTCAGTCGTGCATGGGTTTGTGATGTAGAGAGGTCTTGTTCGATGACGTTTCATGGAATCACATCAGGTTGCAATGACTTGTGGATAACATTTATTGAAATATATTGAATTTATCTTTCCAATAAGATCAAGTCCCCAGTGCTTCTCGATTCCCTCATTCATTTAGCAGAGTTGAAGGAGTTTGTAGCATCCTTTGATGAATGATGTTGCATTTGCTTCAGAAGTCTTATCATGGGATAGTGAAGACTTATCGATTGTAGTTCAGTTACACTTTGATCGTCTTGGTGTTGAATCATCGTTGAGATATGTGTGCTGAAGCCAGAGGCGCCATTATCAAAGGTGTACTCTTTGATTGGGATTACAATTTAAAGGCTTCTTAGATACTTGAGCATTGAAGCGTCATGTCCCTTGAGCGTCGAATATCTTAGGTTTGATCGTCTCGGCCCTAAGTATCTTCCGTTAATTCAGCATCCCTTTTGTTGCGGTAGTGGGATTCAACACTTGTGCAGGCATAGAGCTTTCTTATTTTGTAGAACACATGGACACTCTTGAAAGGCTATGGAGAAACGCCCAAAGTGTTCTTTTCCATGCTTGGACATTATCTCAGTAATAAATGTCTCAGTGCTCGATTCGGAGAAATGTCATATTCAACCACTTGGTAAAATACTAATGTGGTGAAGTTACCATTCATAACGTCTTGCAAAGTTGCTAACAGAAGTCCCCATGCTAGGATAACATGTGAGGAAATAAATGACATAGACATGGAAGGAATGAGACTTGCCTGAGTGCGGAACTTCTTGATGAATGTATATGCATCTTTTGCAGGTTCTTGCTTCAACCTCTTCAAAGATCGAAATTCCTCCAAGTGCTCTGATGATGGGATGTCCGCCAAATCTTCTGGATCAGAACTTTCTTCGTTAGATAGATGTGCAACCAAAGGCGCTTTGAGTAGCCATCTTTTAAGTATCCACGCTCGTCTGAAGAACATGTCATATCCTGGATCTTCCTGATTATGTGAAACTTGGTTTCTGTCCTGGTTGAAATTATGTTCACTTTGAGAGTGATGTAGCCATAAGTATTTCTGGGCGTCCCTTCATGATCAATGATTGAGGTTGGAGCATGAATAGCTTCTTGTCGAGTGATACCAGCAACTCTGAGAGTTTTCAGAGGGATAACATTGACAGCAGTACAAACATCAATCAACGCTCGTTTGAATTCGTTTCCTTTGAGATGGACTGTGGTGAGAAGTCCCCAGTCGTACATTTTTTTTGTATATTACTGAAGGCTCAGGGAGTGTCTCCTGAATAAATAAACGCTTCCCAAACACGATGTGATTCAATGCAGCAAACATGTCCTTCCTTTGAGCCTTTGATAAGTACAACAATTCACAGATATGTTCGATTAAGGATTGAACTGCTTCTTTAACAGGTGGCTCAGAGAGAGTGAAGGTTCTGACCGGGAGAGGGTCTCTGTGTACTCCTTTAGTCCCCAAGTTAAGCTCTCCTGATTCGATTTTTTCTTGGAATATGCGCTTCAAAATTCTGCAGTCCCTTGTGGGATGATTGACGAATTTGTGAAAGCGACACTTCGTGGATTTTCCATTTCCTCTTCAGTTGGTTCTTTCTTGACATATGCTAACTTGATTGCACCGTCCTGAACCCAGACATTTAGTAGTTCAATCACCTCTTCAATTGAAAAAGGGAAATCAAGTGCTTCTTGATCAGTTCATGTGTGTTAGAGCATAGCTCGGTTGAACACACCAAGCATTGGTATGTCAAGTTTGGTTGTCATATTTTAGTGAACCAAAACTCATTTAAAGAGTCGCTTGATTATGTACTAGACTCAACTTTGTATAGGTTAGCTTGAAAGTATTAGGATATGAGACATTACAAGTATTGCGAAGACTTGAAGAATTGAAGAAGTAAGGAGCTACAACGACAACATCATCCTTCCACTTGAGGTTAGTGATATTTGACTTGAACTGTTTCATTCCCTAAGTATCTTTCAAGTCGTGCATATTGAAAACATAAATGCGAAGCATGAATGCTTACACTCTAGTTAGACGTAGTATTAATGAATACAATACGAAGTATAACGCATATCTTTTGAACTTCGTATATAAGACATCGACATAATCGTTTGAATGCTATTGTGATTATGTATGGGTATGAGGTGAAGATTTCATGCTAGGAAACAATATTCGGAAAATGGGTCATTTGTCCAAAAAAATTTAAAACATGGTTCAAATGGACGAGTAAAAATTATTATGGGTGAAATGGACACAAAAAATAATAGCAAGGATGAAACTGGATTCATCCTGGCTTAAACTTAAAAAATAGCGAGGATGAAACTGGATGCATCCTGATGTAAATTAAAAATAAGAAAAAGAATTTGAAAATGGGTAGGATGAAAGCAGTTACATCATGGCTATTTTTATATTTTTGTCCATTTAAACAGTATCAAAATCTAAATGTCTTTTTCACCCAGGAATTATTGATTTTGTTCTTTTTAACCAATTTTGTGAACAATATTTTACATTCGTTTAAAGGAAGTAAATTCATGAACTTGTTTCGTGAATCGAAAGGGAAATCGCTAGGCTTATTGGTATTGTGATTCATTGCATATCTTTTGAACTACCAATATGTGTGATTAGTATAACCGCTCATGACTTGTTTATGTTCTTGGTAAAACTATTCACAAGGCCTGACTTTTGTATTGGTATGACTTTTATTAGTGAAACCGATCTTAAGTAATCAACTGAGATGGTATGATCGATTTAGTGTTATTGGTATGACCAACTATAAGCAAAGGGGAACCGATCCTTGTAAGAGGTGCAACACGTTTTTAGTAGATGGGGGAACTGATCCTATGAACATGTACAACAAGTTTTTAGTGAAAGGGAACCGATCCTATGGACATGTGCAACAAATACAAGTAGTTACCATAAGTATGTGGGGAACCGATCCTAGTACCTAGTCAACCGAATTTTTGGAAAGCTAGTGTGATTATGCACAATACTCACATGGAGGTAGAACCGAAACTTGTTTTGGTAAAACCGTGAAACCCATGATTTGTGATTGAGTGTTCTTAATCAATCACATAGTTCTTGAAAGTCAGATGAACCAATTCTAAACTCGTTTGGAAGTGTGGCAAATCGATTTCAAGATTGTAAGTATGAAAGAGGACTTACAAAGTAAATATGTCGACATACTTTGAACATGTGCAGTAACGCTTATCTTTTATTGTTCAAAGATATTCCTTAATAGCTAAAGGAAAATCCCGGATCGAAAAAATAAGTTGAGAATCTTTTAATTAAGGTTTTTAATTTTATTTTTGGAAAATGAAAAATTGGTAATGTGCATTTACTAATTGGAGATTTTCTAAGAGGTTTTCGGTCAATGTTTGGACAAAGCATTTCCAGGAATTATGGAAACCGAATCTGAGACTGCATATTCATGTATGCTCTGAGAGACAATTTACTCAGTCAGAGGTTCTTGTGGCATGAGTTTTCATGCTTTAATGAGAGACATAAGTCTCAATATTCATCTGACTACTGGATCAGGAACATGTAAAGTTATGATTTTAGCCCTTGCCAAAATCCACCATCAACAAAAAGCTTTTCAACAAAAGGCTTGAAATACTGAAATATAACTTTGAAATCACTCTTAGTTGTAAGAGGATAAACCCAACAAAATCTTGAAAAGTCATCAACAATATTAACATAATACAGTAAAACCTCTCCGGAAGAATACTCCATATAAGAATAAAATTTCCTGGTCCTGATTTGGGTCAGTTATATTTAAGAATAAACTCCATATTTGAATAAGTCATAATTTTTTCTGGTCCCGTATTAAGAACCTACCTCCATATAAGAATAATTTACATTATAATATAAATACTATAGGTCCTGTCATACATCAAAGTTTAAGATGAAGAGTTTCTTGTAACCATTTTACAAAATCATTTGGCTTCAAAGTAGATTTGTTTCTTTTTTGTGCACAATTTAGTGCAAATATCTTTCACTCATATAATTTCATTGGTCAATTTTCAGTATTATCTTTCACTCATATAGTTTCATTGGTCAATTATCGGTGTCAAGGTTGAGTTTATATTTTTCTACATACATTTTTGTGTGTGTATTTTCTCAAGTGCATGTATGAAAGTTTTTCTTTCGGTCTATTCAAGGTAGACCTCCATATAAGAATAACCCCCATATAAGAATATTTTTTGTGGTCCTTAGGATATTCTTATACGGAGGTTTTACTGTATTTGTATCCTAGTACAAAATTGATAGGGGTAGGTCCCCATACATCTATATGCACCAGTTGTAGAGGATAATTTGAAACTTAATATGAAATAGAAAAAGGTTATTTATTAAATCGTCTACGAAATTGACAGGGCCAGGTCCCCATACATCTATATGGACCAGCTGTAGAGGATAATTTGAAACTGAATATGAAATAGAAAAAGGTTGTTTATGAAATCGTCTACAGTTGGTGCATATAGATGTATGGGGACCTGCCCCTGTCAATTCTATACTAGGATACAAATACAGTAAAACCTCTGTATAAGAATATCTTAGGGACCACAAAAAAAAATTCTTATATGAGGGTTATTCTTATATGGAGGTCTACCTTGAATAGACCGAAAGAAAAACTTTCATACATGCACTTGAGAAAATACACATATATGCATTGGAAACACAAAAATGTATCTAGAAAAATAAACTCAACCATGACACCGATAATTTACCAATGAAACTGTATGAGTGAAAGATAGGTATGAAAATTGACCAATGAAATTATATGAGTGAAAGATATTTGCACTAAATTGTGCACAAAAAAGCAACAAATCTACTTTGAATCCAAATGATTTTGTAAAATGGTTAGAAGAAACTCTTCATCTTAAACTTTGTTGCATGATAGGACCTATAGTATTTATATTATAATGTCAATTATTCTTATATGGAGGTAAGTTTTCTTAAGACGAGACCGGAAAAAATTATGACTTATTCCAATATGGAGTTTATTCTTAAATATAACTGGCCCAAATCAGGACCAGAAAATTTTATTTTTATATGGAGTTTATTCTTATATGGAGTATTCTTCCGGAGAGGTTTTACTATATTAGAAGTTTGATCTTGATTTCTTGACACTGTGAAAAGACTTATAGAGAGAAAAAGATTATTAATGGTGGAATTGAAACAAGATCTGAATTTGATGAAAACCTAGATATCGCCTGATACCATAATAGAAGAGAAATAAATAAATTTTCATTAACAAAAGAAGTGTTCATACAACACATTAAATACAGAACAGACGCTGACAAGAAACAATCACAGCCACACACGTGTGGTTACTAACCACCACAAAACTAAGAGAGACAACTATACAAAAGTTTTAATAACATGACATTGAGAATAGAAGTAAAAAACTATTACTATTACATGAAAGATATGTATTGCTACTACAACCAAGAGATTAATCTCCCACCGTGGTCGCTAATTTGTAGTAGGGTATAAACTAATTCTGCTGAAAATGGTAAAATGGGGTAGGTTGATGAGAAGCGAGTCTAAACCCTAAAAAAATGTACTACACATGAGTAATTTGAGTCGTTCCAGATTCAATTCACTCACAAAGGAAAAAGGTTTGTCTTAGGGAGGGAAGCTGAGAAGGTGTTGAGATTTGAGTGGTAGTAGACTTTGTGAGAGGTGGAGGTGTATGAACGTGTATCAGATGGTAAAAAATTTCTTGAGAGATTATAAGCAGGGTGTTCTGTGTATTCTGGATACTTCTGCTAATAGTTATGATTACCTCCTAGAAAATAGATCAGTAACATATTTTTATGAGTAATCATGCTTGTAGACCCTGATCTCGTAAAAAAGTGAAAGTTGTGAAAGAGTGACAAGGTAGAGATCGTGTGAAAATGATGAAACCGTGTCTGTAAGATGGAGGGAAGACTAAGTGGTTGCATACCCACTACTCATTCATTTGTTAACTGCCCTATTTCCCGACACTTTCTCATAATGGGTGCATTGCACACCGCATTGTCCTAGACCGCCAGACCAATACCCTGATGTACATCCCCCCATTTGTGATATTATTGATGTATTGAGTGAAAAATATGAAAGAAGTCGACTCGCACGACTAGCTTTACCTGCATGATCAGGTTGACATGTATGACCAGGTTGAAAAATTGTGTCATGTGGAACGTGGTTATCCAACACCTTTTCTTGACATCATGACATGTGAAGAGTGGTCATGATAAGTGGAAAAAAGGATGTGTGGTCATCCAAACAACTAAGTACGTGTTGTTGATCGTGCATGTAAGACATGCAGGTTTCGACCAATCACATGCGAGTTATGCTGCATGTAGATAGTGGCAGGTCAATTATGATATGACTTTCCATGAGAAGTACTCAAAAGACCAGTACGTGATGATCTCCCTTGAATAACTTATGTTATTAGGTTCTTTAAATGAATTTGATGCATACAACATATCATTCATAATGGACGATTTGGATCAGCCGGAGATCCTTTTATACAACTTTTAAAGGAGCCAGGTCGTCCCTCTTTGATCGACCATAGGTGGCTGCGCATGTGAGCTATGGACGATTTGATTAGCGGGTCATGGAGGAGGATGATAGGTAGCAGTAACGTCACCTCATTGGTCAATCAGAATTGAATCTAGACCGGTCAAACTAGCTAGCTAGTTCGAGCGGTTGAATCAATTCGCGACTAACACAGACAATTTATTTAACATAATAACGTTTTTAAGACAACTCGACTAGCCTACTTTGGCTAGTCATTGGGAGTGAAGCAGGTAAGCTATGAGCGACCTGATTGGATGAAAATAAGGAAGGGTGATAGGTGGTCACCATGGAGCTTGGTCGGTCAAGCATGGGAGGGGTTAAGATAGCTAAACTGTTCGGCCAAGTTGAATGGTCGTGATCACTTTGAGACTAACTTAGGCGTTCAGGTCTAATTCTTTATAAAATAAAGAGCTTGACTAGCCTACTTTGGCCGACTACTGGGAGCGGAGCAGGTAGGCTACCAGCGATATGATTGGCCACGATAATAGATAAGCGACAGATTAGTCATCATGGAACCTGATTGGCCGGCTGTAGGAAGAGATAGGCTAGCTAAACTGACCGGCCAATTTGGATGGTTGTGATCGCTTTGCAACTGACTTGGGCGTTCATGATCTAATCCTTAATAAAATTAAAAAGCTCGACTAGCCTACTTTGGCCGACTACTGGGAGCGGAGCAGGTAGGCTACGAGCAATCCGA
Organism: Papaver armeniacum; assembly: GCA_023531295.1. NCBI lineage: Eukaryota > Viridiplantae > Streptophyta > Magnoliopsida > Ranunculales > Papaveraceae > Papaver > Papaver armeniacum. Next base: position 113,658 of record JAJJWW010008698.1, on the reverse strand, counting down.
CGGGTCGGGAAGATAGGTGAGCAACATGTAGCTACCATGGCCCCTGATTGACCGAGCATGGGAGGGGATAGGCTTGTTAAACTGACTTGCGTAGCCTGTTAGAGCACTGCTCGGTCGAACTCGCAAGCGTTGCTATCTCAAGCTTGTTTGTCAAGTTTAGTTTCCAAAAATATAAGTCTTGATTTCTAGTCTACTTATAGCTAAGTCTCGTACTAGGATAGTAAGTGTAGTTGAGCTCTAGAATCCACGGCGTTCATCATGCAAAGACGAAGAACTACTCAAGGAACTGGTGGAACTTCATCGACAAAAAGGTATGTGGAGACTTGAACTTATATATCACTCAAAAGTCTATCTACTCTATCTCCTATCTTGAGACAAAAATCGTATTGCTATATAGACTTCGATTATACACATATGCTATTTCGAGCCGAGTTTAACTCGCTTATCTATTTCTAGAAATATGTGTTGGTAAGATTTCGCTTTGGCCAAGTTCATCTTTACTCATGACGAAAGTCATGTTGATAATTTCAATAACTTGAAAATCGCTTTGATGAAAAATAATTTGTGAATAACAACTATATAACATCCTCTAAGAAAGTTTCAAAAATGAAATGAGAGTTTAGAATATGTTACCATATTTGGATATAAGCATAGTGTGTTTTCACATTTGTGTAAAAGTCCAAAACCGGGAACCAAAAGTATGCGCGGTTGTTGGAAATATGGGACATGTAGTATGCGTACATGTACGCGTACTGGCGGAAAGTTCACGTCCGTGAATTTCTGCTGGAGTTTGGAAGTGAAAACAAACTCAATCCCGTTACTTAAGTACACGTACCTATTAGCATACTTAGGTAGGTTACTTCCTAAAATCGGTTTGTTCATGAACTAAAACATTTATATATATTAAGGAATGCAATCTTTGCAAACCGTGGCTATAATGTTCATGAATCGATTCGAGTGAATCAAAACCTATTTTGCTTCAATTGTGTCTTGTATACTTCTGTGAAATGTAAGCAATTGAACAAATCTCTAACTAGTTCATTTGAGTCATTTGAACTAGTTATGGTGAAGATGAATAAGGTTGATATGAAAGTGCTCATATGGCTAACCATTGGTTAACTATTGTTGAACCGACTAAGTGTACACGTTTAGGTACGGTTACTCAAACCTAAATGAAGTCACATTTCATGTGTGTATAACAAGCTAAGTTCGATCTAACGGTTGAAAGATATTAGCTTGAATCTAATCAGGTTTTTATCTAACGGTGAATATTGAGTGCTTTGTTACCAAGGTAACTTAGATTGCAAACCCTAATTTGGAGACTATATAAAGGAGAACTCTAGCAATTGGGAAACCTAATCGCCACACCTCCTGTGTGATACTAGTTGTAAGCTAGAGTCGATTCTCTTTTAACCTTAGGTTTCTATCGAGACCCTGTAGGTTAACGACTGAAAGACTTCATTGGGATTGTGAAGCCAAACCCAACTATTTTCTATGTAGTTGCGTGATCTGATCTTGCTGTTTCTATCATATTTGAGTGCAATCGTAAGATTTTCTTGAGATTTATATATTCGATAGGCAAGATAGAAAAGTAGTCACATACACCTTCTTTTCATCGTTTGTGATTCCACAATATCTTGTTTCGCTAGTCGATTAAGATTATTGTGAGGTGATTGATATTTCTAGGCTGTTATTCGGGAATATAAGTCCGGTATATCAATTGGTTCCTGTTCACCTTGATTTATCAAAAGACGGAACAAAACTCGTAGGTATTTTTGTGGGAGGCAGATTTATCTATTCTTATAGACTTTTCTGTGTGAGACAGATTTTTTTATTAAAGTCTTCGACTTTGGGTCGTAGAAACTCTTAGTTGTGGGTGAGATCAGCTAAGGGAATCAAGTGCGTAGTATCCTGCTGGGATCAGATACGTAAGGAGCGCAACTGTACCTTAGATCATTGTGAGATTGATTGGGGTTCAACTACAGTCCATACCGAAGTTAGTTTGTAGTAGGCTAGTGTATGTAGCGGCTTAATACAATGTGGTGTTCAATCTGGACTAGGTCCCGGGGTTTTTCTGCATTTGCGGTTTCCTCGTTAAAAAGACTTCTAGTGTCTGTGTTATTTCTATTCCGCATTATATTTTGTTATACAATTGAAATATCACAGGTTGTGTGTTGAATCGATCAATTGGTAAATCCAACCTTTGGTTGTTGATTGAATTTGATTGATCCTTGAAAATTGGTCTTTGGTACCGTTCAAGTTATCTCTCTTATATTCAATCGGGCTCGCAAATTATTATTTGTTTGATTGCGGATTGAATTGAGAGATTGAGATATAACTCTTTGATATACTTTTCTTAAGATTGAGTCTTACTATCTAGTTGATTCTCTTGGAAGTATATTGGAGTTAGTCCATATAGATTGCTAAGCGAAATATTGGGTGTGGTTGTTAGACCCCCGCTTTTTCAATTGGTATCAGAGCAGGAAAACACTATAAACCTAATAATTTTTTGTTTGACCGATCCTTAAAGTTTGCCCTTATGGGAAATTTCTTTGGGAAACTTGCTCTCGGCATCTGTAACGCACGCAAGAAATCCTTAAAGATTGTTCAAAGATTATTATGGGTAATACCTCTGGTTTCTCATGATTATCTCATTCCATCTAAGACCTTGGAAAAGTTAGATGATGTGAAACAATCTAAAGGAAAAATTAAAAAGAAATGAAGATTTAGAAAACGTTCTTTACGCTCAAAGATATGGAATCTCACTAGATTAACTCTCAATCTTTTTGAGAAATACTATCGTGATGGATCAATTGACAAAGATATATTTAGAGCATTTGAAAATGTTTTTAGATTCTTAGAAAAGCTTAGTTAAGAATAAAAATCGATCCGATAAAAGTTCGGTACATATAAAATCATGCAATCATGATGTACGAACTAAACACGTCGTCAACACAAGTGGGTCCAATAAAACGGTTCTCGTGTTGTTGACATAGGTTTAAGACATCGGAAAAATCTCCTTTTCTGGTCACATGAAAAGGAAGTTAGAAAGCTCTGTTAACCCTGATTATCATCTTTACTATGATTATATCACTGGTACTGTTCACAAATATCAACCGGAAATAGTGCATGAGGATCTCTCTGCACTTCTCGCCACTTGGTAACTTGTTGGCATTACCCCATTTGTATATATCTTGAGATGGGGCAAGAAATGGTTTGAATTGTTTGTACCTGGGTTAATTATTTTTTCGACTGCACTGTCGTTTCGCACGCTTGTGTGCCTTCGCGAGCTGCATAACCATGGTGTTTGATCACCTAATAAATCCCACATTCCTTTTGTGGGTCGCGGTTCAGAAACGGGTCCAAGCCCATTATTGGGTATATAAAAGGAGAGTACGCGTACCTTCTTCTTCCTCCCATCTTGTCCGCGTTCGTGAACATTTTTAGGGTTTGTGTGTTTTCTCCATTAATCCTTCTTGAAGGTCAAAAGGTGTAAAGGGGTTTTCAAGAAACATATCAAGTAAGTCATCTCTTCCACTATTTTTTTTTAAAAGAGGGTTCAAAAAACTTGGGTTCTTCATCTTCTTCTAGCATGAACTTACCAATAGATCAAAATTCCATTAGAATTAGATTTTTCAATGATTCTTGTGTGAAGGTTTTTGAAAGAATTTCTTCTAATGGGTTTATTCTAGAAAATAAGTTGGATTTTACTAGTGGGCGTAGAGAGGATTTGATTTGTTTTGAAAAATTCAATCTTGGAAATATCTTTGATGGACTTGGTGAAGGTTTTGACACTCTTACAAGAATATTCTATGCTAATATCTATGATGTTAATTGTGATGACATAAAATTCAAGACCATGATAAATATACAAATGATTCATGTAAATAGAGAGTTGATTTCAAAAATTACCAAAATTCCCCTTGGGAGTTTTCGCCTACCAAGACCTAGTCATGAAAGACCTTATTATGAAACCATTTCTACTGGTATCTGTGTTAAGAGTGTTGATTGGAATATGGGAAAATTTCCTACCAATAATCTTAGTCTTCCTTTGATGTCCTTTGGAAAACTTGGTAAATCTAATCTTTGTCCCTCCACGATTGAAAATTCTCGTTGGAGTCGTGAGTTTGCGGAGTTGGTCTATTTCCTTGAGTTGGAAACTCAAAGTCTCGACATTTGTGGGTTTATCATCTATCAAATGTTGGCAATGACATCTCCCAACAAGAAGTTTGGCTATCCATGCTTGATTGAGAAAATTTGTCGCACCTTCTCCATTGCTCCGATTGGCAACTCCATTGGAACTCCCAAGCTTGTTCGTCCATGTACTTTCACACGTATGAAGGAGAATGCTTGCAAGAGACAAAGATGTGACAACATTGATGGCTCATGTGATACCTCCTCCATGAATCTTCTTCATCAAATTCTTAAAGGTGTTGATAAGATTAGTGACAAGGTAAGGTGTGTGCAAGAACAATTACTTGTGATTGCTTCTAAGTTTCCAGAAATCAAGGATGACATGGATAAGATTGAACCCACTCTTATGGTCTCCGATGATGAAGATGATGATTAGTTTTTCGTGCTTTATCAGTTTTTGGTTTTAGAGTCTGTTTTAATTATGTCTAGGAAACTTCTTATGAGAATTTATTCTTGTGTTTTTAAGAAGGATAACTAGGGTTTGGAATAGCCATTATTGTGAGTACACATAACAATGTCCAACATTTTCATCTTGCAATGTTTTTAGATTTATTGATTTAAATTCTAAAGTTGATTTGGAAGATGATTTTGCAGTATTAATCTTTATGGTTTTATATATTGCAACTTGTTATGGGATATGTATGTTTGCATCCGTGAACTATGATTGTCACATACGTGTTCAAAAGTTAAGTCTTTCATATGTCGATATGCAAGTATTGATAAAAGATTGAATGAACTTTTGACAAACAAAAGACAAGCCTATTATGTCATTATGAAAATAATTGATGGAAGATAGGATGAGCTTTTGTTTACAAAGATTAAGTCTATTATATGTCATTGTGCAAATGGTGATGAGAAATAGAATGAATCTTTGTTTATTCCGCAGTATTGATCTTCCCTGATCCATATTTTTATGTAAATATTGTGCGGCTCCGTAAGTTCTATTATGTGAGCATTTCCGATTAAATTAATCATACACTACACCAAATTCCCGGATTAGTAACAGCAATTCGTAACGGCTTATGGACCGTTATAAATTTCCCGTTACAAATGGTCGTTACAAAAAATTCGTAACAGGCGTTATAATTTTTAAAAATTCGTAATGTATAAGTCGTTCGAAATTTTTTATAGGCGTGCCAGATCCACACGCTTGGTCGCACTTGGGTGGTAACACCTTTAGAATTTGCGTGAGCCATTCACATGCGTGGCATTATGTTTCCACCCACAATGAGTTATACCAGAGGATATTTCCTCACATGCTTGTGCGATTCACATGTGTGGTTTTGAGGATATCTCAGCACTTATCCAAATCGAGATTTCATTTTCATTTTTTCTTTTCTCTCTTCTGCTCCTGTTCTTTCCTCTCCTCTCCTCTCGTCTCCACGCTCGTTAATCTTCCGATCTTTGAAGAACTGTGTAAGATTAACGAGTTTAGGTTTCGATTTTAGTTTCGATCTGCATAAGTCATCATCAATTTTTTGATTTTAGGGTTTTATCATCTGTTAAATCAGATTTTAGGGTTTCATCTGATACCAATTTATTTTTTTCGATTTCATTTTAGGGTTCGTCGGAGTTGGAGCTTTGAAGAACTGATTTTGAATCTCAGCTTAGAAGGTATATGTTTCTTCTTGTTGTCTATTAGATTTTCTCTTCCTCCTATCTTTTTTTTCTTCCTTGTAGAATCACATCTGTAATCGAGTTCAGAATTTCAATTTCATCATCTGTTAATCGAGTTTAGGGTTCCGATTTCATCATCTGTATTTCATCCGTGTAAGTCTTTCGTCATCTGTTTTAGGGTTTGAGTAATTTCTATTTTAGGGTTTCATTTTGCTAATCAGATTTAAGGGTTTTAGTTTGTTAATCAGTTTTAAGGGTTTCAGTTTGTTAATCAGTTTGAGGGAGTTTCACTTGTAAATATGGTTTGTTTACAGGTTCTGATTGATTTCGGTTTTTTATACCAGGGCTCAAGTGAAAAAAAAATGATTTTAAACCTTTAATACTTTGATAGGTGCAGTAAAAGTATTTTCACAGTGATTTCTATACGGCTAAAAACCATACTTTTGCTGCACCTATCATTTTTACTGCGTTGTTGAGGCTAATTTGTCGTTGTTTTTGCACAATTTCATGGGTATTTTTTTGTGTATGCCCTTGATCTGCCGTTGTGTGGAGATTCACGGGTTCCTCTCGCATACACATATTGGTCACTGAGCTCATTCTCATGCTCTCATTTGATTTATAGGCTACGGATTTAATTGGTTCACGTAGTTACATGTGTCCTTTGAGTAGTCCTAGGGCTTAATATGATTTGGGGTATTAACACAAAGGGGGGAAATTACGTTACTAGTTGATTTTAATCAACACTAATTTTTGCTTCTTAGATTTTGAAATGTATTCAGAAATAGGGGTAATCGAAGAAATGCTTCAATTTTTCAGTGGTGTATCAATTACCAAACCAAAAAATTAAACCTTTTTCGCTGGGTTTTTGTTTTTGCTCTTGTATTTGCATCATGTGAACTGAAAATTTTCTGGTTTTTGAGAAAATCCTTCAGCTTTGTTTTCAGATGATGATTACTTTAGGCGCACTAGTTCGGAAGAGCAGAAGAGACCAAAAAAGCCAAAAAAAATGGACATCTACAAGATTTGAATCAGCTTGATTTTAAGAAGAAGTTTTTGATTTTAAGATATTGCGGGAAGTAAGTTCATATTAAATTTGAGTATTTATCGTTTTCAATAGCATGATAAGACTACCCCACATTACTAAATCATCGCAATTACCGTGTGTTCTATGATGATGCGCTTGATCCAAAATGGTGCATTGTTAAACTTAATTGGATGTCCGAAGCTTATCTACTAGCTAGCTGTCTGTCTTTTCGCTCATAACAAACTGTAAAGATGTGGGCTTGTTTGTTGAATCGATTGTTTAAAAAATTCCGAAGTGATGCACATGATCGATTTATATCTTTCTAGGAATAAAATTATGACAAAATGACACTTAAGTAGACATGAATAAGAACACCTAGAATAAGCCTAAGATGAGCAGATTTATAAAGAGGGATCCAGTTTTAGTGGGGTGATACCATTGCATATAATAACAGATCCTGACCGTGCATCACTCAAATGGTATCCCCCTGCATTGGTATCCCCCTTCATATATCATGCATGTTGGAGCCTTATCTTATAAGCAAACATCTAACTATGTAATTGTTTGTGTACTGAAAAAATGGGGTTCTATTTGATGCAGAAAAAAGTTGCATGATGTTATATCTGTGGATACAATTAAGAGTATGTAGCACATGCAAATGTCTTGTTTTGAGACGCAACTTTGGAGACTGTTGGGGCGTCATTGTATCCAGGAAAGAGAAAGAGATAGAGAACAGGTGAATATTGTGTGTTAATTAGTAATTACATTGAAGTATTTTTGTAAAAGTGAAAAGCGATATTTTAGCCAAAGAAACAGATACAAAATTGAACAAAGAGGGACCCTTCTTAATTTTTATTACCATTACCACAGAAATAAAGATTTGATCTTTTTTTTTCGTATCTTTTTTGGTTTGGCAGAATAAAGAATGAGGTTCTGAATAACCATTTATGTACCATTGTCATGTAGATCCATATGGTAATTACACGTTCAAGGTATAATTCCTCTTTTAGAGGTATTTTGTTGAGTATTACTTTAGAGACTAAGTTTATGTTCATTAATTTTAGCTACGGCCGCAGAACATTTTTGTTCCCACTAGACTTAATCTTAACAAAAAATAGCGAGCTTAAGAACTCTTGATTATTAGAAATAGTCTGATATTTATGTGACCTTCTTTTGTGTTCACTGAATCGAAACCCGATGAAAATGTAAGCTCAACCTGTTTTCAAGGTCTTTTTGGTCAACTTCTTTTATATTATTTAAAGCATTCGACATTCTTATGCTTTCTTTCTATAGGTTGGAGTTCAGGAAACATCGATTAGTAGTTCTCAAAATTCAGATCCTGGAGTTGTTCTTGGTAGTGAGTCTGCGAAAGATCTCAGTCCAGCTCTAAAGACTGTTTCTAACGTATCACTGTCTCAAGCCCAGCGGTGCATGTCATTATTTTTTTCTCTATGTACAAAGGTCAACCATTTAGGCTCTCTGGTTTTCATTGAATTTTTCTAACTGATATAATTTGAAATCCTTGGCACCAGTTGGACGTAACTTTGTTCTCTTTTTTTGAATTGGCTTAGGTACCAACTCATTTCCTCTAGGTGTTGAGTCGTATTATTGGAGCAGGTGAGGCAAAGTGCTGCAAATTTGCGATAGAAACATTACGCAAGAGAAGGCAGAGACTGTTATGTGAGTTCTGCATTGGTTAGTTTTATCTTATATGCTCTTAAGTTGTAAAAAAATGTTGTATGAGCTTTAGGATGCACATAACTTAGGCATTCTCTTAAGTTTCTAAGCAGATGTTGCGTTCCCTCAAAACTTAGGAATTCTCTTAAGTTGTTGAAACTTGAAAGAATAAAACAAGTTATTATTATTATAAAATGTGTAATAGAATTTGTATGGATTGAATGACAGACTTGTGCAGCTAATTGAATTTAGAATTCCGGCAGAAAATGAACTGCCGGTCAGCCTTGACCTATTGACCAATTTTGACCAGGTCAATGTTGACTGGCAGTAATTTTTTTGCTGTTACAAAAAAGTTCGTAACGGCTCTAAGCTGTTACAATGTGCCACGTAGTAACGGTTCCACCAAGTTACGACAGCGCTGTTACGAAAAAAATTCGTAACGGCCCGGAGCTGTTACCACGTGGAAAATTCGTAACGGCTCACAACTGTTACGAGGGCCGTTATAACAAAAATTCGTAACGGCCACAAAGTCGTTACAAAAAAAATGTAACACCCACTTTTGCAACAGGCAAAAGACGTTACAACCCGTTTTAGTAACGGCTCGGTTCTGTTTCTAATCCCAGAATTTGGTGTAGTGATATGTTCTCTTATGGTTAATTTAATTGAGATTTTTGGATACAAATTCATGTTTCATGTGATTTGTCGATGTCCAAAGAAATCCTTCTTTTCTTGTGAAAGTAAGGTCGCTCTTGTTGTTCTTTCGGGAATGACATTTTATGGGGGAGAGTTCTTAATTGAACTTGTGCTTGATTGCCAAATCTTTGTGGGGTTGCGGCTGTGGAATATTATAGGGGTTATCTTGTATCTTTATAAACTCCTTGATGAATGCATTTAGTTTTGGCTATATGATTGCATCTAAAATAGTTTATATGTGCTTTCTTTTGGTCATGAAGTGTCTCTATGGAAATTTCATTAGGATCCCACTAGTTTTCGTACCTTTGCCAATTTTATTGACAAAAAGGGGGAGAATTAATGTGTAGTTCACACTACAAATACATATGGTTTTCGGATCATTATGTAAGGGGGAGTGGTTTTCATGTGAGATGAAGTATTGACTAAGGGGCAGTGATACATATCACCATAGTATTGTTGTCAAAGTTGTGATACAATTGAACTTTGATGTTGTGTAATAATACTATGACATTGTCTAACAATGATTGAGAGCTATTGTTTTCTCATTGTTATGGCTACGGATCTTCAACAACGATGATGCTGAATTAAATACCTTTGGAATCATTGGAATACTTGGAAGTGACAAAGATTTAGAGTAATGTTGAACAACCAAGGAGAACAAGCATGTGGATGAGAAGCTGCAAAGTTTATTTATTTTGTATTTCATATGTATTGATAGTTTTGTCACTAAAATTGACAAAGGGGGAGATTGTTAGAGCAATGCTCGGTCGAACTCGCAAGCGTTGCTATCTCAAGCTTGTTTGTCAAGTTTAGTTGCCAAAACTATAAGTCTTGATTTCTAGTCTACTTATAGCTAAGTCTCGGACTAGGATAGTAAGTGTAGTTGAGCTCTATACTCCACGGCGTACATCATGCAAAGACGAAGAACTACTCAAGGAAATGGTGGAATTTCATCGACAAAAAGGTATGTGGAGACTTGAACTTATATATCACTCAAAAGTCTATCTACTCTATCTCCTATCTTGAGACAAAAGTCGTATTGCCATATAGACTTTGATTATACACATATGTTATTTCGAGCCGAGTTTATCTCGCTTATCTATTTCTCAAAATATGTGTTGGTAAGATTTCGCTTTGGCCAAGTTCATCTTTACTCGTGACGAAAGTCGTGTTGATTATTTCAATAACTTGAAAATCGCTTTGATGAAAAATAGCTTGTGAATAACAACTATATTACATCATCTAAGAAAGTTTCAATGATTGAAATGAGAGTTTAGAATATGTAACCATCTTTGGATGTAAGCATAGTGTGTTTTCACATTTGTGTAAAAGTCCAAAATCGGGAACCCAAAGTATGTGTACCCGTACGCGTACTGGCGGTTGTTGGAAATCCGGGACAATATGTGTACCCATACGCGTACTGGCGGAAAGTTCACGTCCATGAATTTCTGTTGGAGTTTGGAAGTGAAAACAAACTCAATCCGGTTACTTAAGTACGCGTACCTGTTTGCATACTTAGGTAGGTTATTTCCTAAAATCGCTTTGTTCATGAACTAAAACATTTATATATATCAAGGAATGCAATCTTTGCAAACCGTGGCTATAATGTTCATGAATCGATTCGAGTGAATCAAAACCGATTTTGCTTCAATTGTGTCTTGTATACTTCTATGAGATCTAAGCAATTGAACAACTCTCTAACTAGTTCATTTGAGTCATTTGAACTAGTTATGGTAAAGATGAATAAGGTTGATATGAAAGTGCTCATATGGCTAACCATTGGTTAACTATTGTTGAACCGACTAAGTGTACACGTTTAGGTACGGTTACTCAAACCTAAATGAAGTCACATTTCATGTGTGTATAACAAGCTAAGTTCGATCTAACGGTTGAAAGATATTAGCTTGAATTGAATGAGGTTTTCATCTAACGGTGAATATTGAATGCTTTGTTACCAAGGTAACTTAGATTGCAAACCCTGATTTGGAGACTATATAAAGGAGAACTCTAGCATCTGGAAACCTAATCCCCACACCTCCTGTGTGATACTAGTTGTAAGCTAGAGTCGATTCTCCTTTAACCTTAGGTTTATCTCGAGACCTTGTAGGTTAACGACTGAAAGACTTCATTGAGATTGTGAAGCCAGACCCAACTATTTTCTCTGTAGTTGCGTGATCTGATCTTGCTGTTTCTATCGTATTTGAGTGCAATCGTAAGATTGGCTTGAGATTACAACTATTCATCGTTTGTAATTCCACAATATCTTGTTTCGCTAGTCGATTAAGATTATTGTGAGGTGATTGATATTTCTAGGCTGTTCTTCGGGAATATAAGTCCGGTATATCAATTGGTTCCTGTTCACCTTGATTTATCAAAAGACGAAAAAAAACTCATAGGTATTTCTGTGGGAGACATATTTATCTATTCCTATAGACTTTTTTGTGTGAGATAGATTTGTTTATTAACGTCTTCGACTTTGGGTCGTAGCAACTCTTAGTTGTGAGTGAGATCAGCTAAGGGAATCAAGTGCGTAGTATCCTGCTGGAATCAAAGACGTAAGGAGCGCAACTGTACCTTGGATCAGTGTGAGATCTATTGGGGTTCAACTACAGTCCAAACTGAAGTTAGTTTGTAGTAGGCTAGTGTCTGTAGCGGCTTAATACAGTGTAGTGTTCAATATGGACTAGGTCCCGGGGTTTTTCTGCATTTGCGGTTTCGTCGTTAACAAAACTTCTGGTTTCTGTGTTATTTCTATTCCGCATTATATTTTGTTATATAATTGAAATATCACAGGTTGTGCGTTGAATCGATCAATTGGTAAATCCAACCTTTGGTTGTTGATTGAATTTGATTGATCCTTGAACATTGGTCTTTGGTACCGTTCAAGTTATCTCTCTTATATTCAATCGGGCTCGCAAATCATTGTTTGTTTGATTGCGGATTGAATTGAGAGATTGAGATATAACTCTTTAATATACTTTTCTTAAGATTGAGTCTGACTGTCTAGTTGATTCTCTTGGAAGTATATTGGAGTTAGTCCATACAGATTGCTAAGCGAAATATTGGGTGTGGTTGTTAAACCCCTGCTTTTTCACATCTAACATTTAATTTCAAATTAAAACTAAGCAGCTCGACTACCCTACTTTGGTCGACTATTGGAAGCGGAGCATGTAGGCTACGAGCGATTTGATTGGTCGATTAAAAAGGGGGCCAACAGGTAGCCAATATGAGACGTGGTTGGCTATAGGAGGTGCGCAGCTTGTTGGATCAGCCGGCAAAATGATATGGCCATGATCCTTCCGTGACTAACTCAGTCACGGTTTTCCCCTAATTAAATTTTTCGACCTTGGCTAGGGTTTTGTACCCACCGACCACAAGATTCATTAATTTCTAGCTTGCCTAAGCTTAGTCTCGACCAATAGGAATCGAGATATCGCGCTTGCTCCAGTTTTAGGGCAAAAAATTCAATTTATGTTTTTCAGTTGAGAATGATCATAAGTGTCGGGTAAGCTTTAGGAGTTCGGGTAGGGAACGTAACACTAAAATATTTTGACAATCAAGTATTGTGGGAAAAATTCTTAAAATGTATGTCCTTTTAGGTCAAATTTTTGTAAATTAACTATTTTTCCCCTGGTCCAAAGCTTGATGAATATGACTTTTCACTTCAAATTATATTAATTGACCATTCTTCCCCTGATGTGTAAAATTACTATTTTAACTTTGGTCTTAAAATTCACCCAAAAGACTGTTTTACCCTTTGTCAAAAATCCACCATCAACACCAGTAGGTAAAATATATCTCTGAAAGATATATTAGTAACGTACACTTGTATAATGTTAGCTAATATTGAGTTGTCATCCATGAGAGATTTCGGTATATTAGTTAAAAACTTATATTGACAAGGGCACTTCATTTTGTAGTCACTGCAGTAGCCGACTAATAGTATTACTTGTAATACTATCCTGGAGAGGAGAGTGGCCTAATTAGGCAAAATTTCTTACGTCTGCTCGTTTAAAGACTTATGTGGGATCAGGAAGTGTCTAGATAGTACCGTGGGTGGGAAACTAGAATCGTATTATTATTTAGTTTTTGATTATGATTTGACTGACTAACGGTGGTTGAATCTTCATTACACCCAATTTGATATTCTTGAGATCCTTCTCTTCTATTATAATTCCACTCAAACTAGATCAAGGGTTGACATAGTTCGGATCTGTCTTTAGATCTGGCAATATGATTGAGATAATCTATTATTTACAGACTCCATTATGTGCGTGATCGATCACAAAGGAATCAAATTTTTTTGTGCAACTATATTGAAGACTGATATTTGAAGACAATAAGATTTTTTATTGGTTTCTAACCTTTGTGATTTACTTCGTGCACACAATTGATTGACTGGGATCCGACATAGCTTGTTTATCTTTGATAGATTTTCATAGCTTTTCGCCATGCCAATTTTAACCTCAAGTCCCTCATTCTTAAATTTCATCTTTTTAAGGAATTACTCCATGTGCTATCACTATATTGTGTGTAATTTTCTTGAGGGAATAAATGCAGACTGATATGGTGATATCATTCTTTCTAGATATGTTTTAAGTTTATTACCCAACAGTTTAAAGAGAATTTTATATGGAGTACTACTTAAACTTATGGGTCTAAAATCATTATGTGACCATGGCGTCATGGGAACTAGACACATAATTTTATAAGAGGTTATTTTGGATTTGTTACATTAGATTTATTTGTAAAACATGCTAGAGTTATGAGGATAATTTACATATTTATTTCATGACCATGGGGTCAAGAGAGTAAGACACACAATTTTTACGGTCATATGAATAATTAACTCTCACGTTAATGTCTATAAGCTTGTCCAAGATTCTTTGTAAAGATAACAAATATATTCTCGCTTCAAAGAACTCTCAGCGACAAACCTCTCCGCCTGAAGAAATTTCTTGCTCAGATCTGCTCCTTTGGGATCTAAGCAAGACAACGTCAATCCATTTTTAATCACTACTTCTTCTTCTTTATGATTTTATTTCAGTTTTTTTCTTAAGTTTCGGTTCTGAATCTGAGTTATTCCGATTAAACCCAAACTTTTTTGTTATTTCTTCTTTGATCTAGGATATTAGATGTTTCTTAGTTTCTTTCTTAGTGTATTGCAAGCTTTTTATCGAAGACGCGACGCCAGCAACAACATTTACTTCAAAGACACCAACAAATCGTTAGAGAAGACCGATGATGAAGACTCTGATTGATTTCCGATTCAAAGATAATCGATTCAGGTTATCTTTGTTTCTATGTTTATGGAAAGAAAAAAACACCTTGAAAAATGGTTGGATCTTTGGATCCTAACATCTCTACTGATTGTGGGGTTGTTAATTGATTTGAATAAGTGACTTTTCATCCAAACATGGCCATTCAAACTTGTTTTACTCTTGTTAATTATGAAACTATGAAATCTTAGGGAGGATAGAACTCTCCATCAAATAACGGTCTGTAACTGGTTTGTTCAGTGCTTGGTTTGTTTCCCGATTTTGACTCGGGTTATTATTATAAATATAATTAAGGTTTTCCGGAAAAAATTAAATAAAAAATAAAAATCTTGTCCAAGAAACTGATTAAAATAACAAGTAGATCCAGGGTATTTCAAACAAGAACATAGTGTATAGCTGAACATGGAATATATCTAATTACATACTCTAATAAGCTCCATATTTCCTCAAGTATGGAGATCAAACTTAGCAACAATAAATTGTATGAAACCAAATGCATTCAACTTATCTTGGCTGCAACCGTGACTCAAACCATATCACCCATCCACCTTCAACAAAACCTGCTAAAGTATAATGATAATCTCCTTGAGGAGGATCTGGTACTGGAGCAAATTCATCCACAACAGTTTCAATCATTACCTTTTTCTCACCAGGTTGTACCCTTCTCCCATTGCACATTTCACCTTCCTTCCCAACCACTGTGTACCCAGTTGCAACTATCTTGCCTTCCCTATCCAATAGATTGACATTTTGGTTTCCGGTACCTCTATAACTCCAATTAACATTGTCACGCACCTCTGCATCAATGGTTGGAGTAGTTTCTTGGGCAGTCGGAGGACGGCTTAAAATTTCAGCCACAATCTGTCACACAATAAGTGGAACATTTAATCTAAGCTCATGAGAGGTTATGTATGAAGGTAATAACAAAAAATGCAGGCTCACCTTAACCAATCCTTCTACACGACTTGAAAGATTGGCGACCATGGCCGCAATTGGAGCATCGCATTTGCTAACTTCACTTTCCATGATACAGGATGCTAGGCATGCTTGTACAGCACGCTTCTTAGACACACAGGAGGAATAAGCACGTAAATGTGCTCTACTGCCGTCTGGCCCAAAGACCTCGGCTACTGCATCTGAATCAAAACTCATCTGCTTGCCAGATCCTCCTTCATTCAAGCGTTTCCTCTTTTCATTAGCAGCCTTAACTTGTTCCTACAGTAGACCGCATAGGTAACATTAGCTGAAAGAATAAACTAAGAATCCAACGGTCATTTAATTCTTTAACACTCACATATTTTTCGACAGCGGAAGGATGGACAGTCCCATCACTCTTTTCATGGCCCTTCATCCAAACATCTGGGCGCCCATCAAGAACTATTCCTTCCTCTTTTTCCTGTCCATGCATTATTTATTTGGTTGTAAGATAACATTACACATATAGGTTCTTAACTTCAAAAAAAAAATAATGTGATATTAAGCACGTACAAGGACATAACATTTGTTCACATAGGAACGCCTCCCAAGAGTATGGCGAATTGTGCTTTTCTTAATGTTCTCTACATTCTTCGCACGTTTCTCCTTAGCAACTTCTTCAAATTCATTTGCGACAAAAGCTTTCCAAACATCAAGCTTAAAACCATTTGGACACTTTGCTACAACCTCTTCCTGGTTAGTTGCGTCTTTTATATACTGTTTACGTAAGTCATATTTGTATCTTCTGTACTTTGCCGGGAAGCTTTTCTCAAGGTAGGGGCGGACATACTGGGAGGGAGCATTGAACTCATATTCCATCTAAAACAAAGGGGATTAGTTGTTAAAAGACAATAATTTTCGTAAAGTACTTACATACAGAAACTGCTTTTTTACTTTCTTATATTCAAAAATGAAAAAAGAATTATTAAAAAGGAAAAGATACCTACCAGCAAGGCATTCCAAACATCATCCTTGAATGTTTCTGGGACAAGCCTCCAATCTGTATAATTTATTGGACAATGATGTCGAACAAGTTCTCCTATACGAGTGGAAAGTTTCTCTGCATGTTCCCCCACAGGTCTTCCAGCAACATCAACAGTGATGAAAACTTTTGGGCTCCTTCTAATACTTGCATTAGTCTGCAATATCGGAGAGGCTGGAATTTCTGACGAACCAGCACTATTTTGATCTGTTTCCATTCTGTACAATAAAAATCGGAATTAGTAAACAAGGTAAATAGCAGTTTCATAGAAAACTAAAAGTATCAAATAAAAGATATCCAAGACGATTATTTTGTAGAGTAAAGGTTCCTCACTAGCTAATTGCTTATACCTATCAGGAACGAAAGGTTCTTCATAAGTTGTTGGCGTCTGATTGGTATCATCTATATGAACATCACCATCTGCTTCCCCTTCACACACTTCAAATGGTTCTTCGTAAGTCGTTCGCATCTGGTAGGTATCATCTATATGAACAGCACCATCTGCCCCCCCTTCACGCACTACAATTGCAGCATCAACGAAGCTCTCCATGCCAGGCCCTGCATCCTCTGTGTTTTGTTCATGGTGGTTTTCTTCTCGCGACGGATCTTCCCCTGAATAATCACTACTATCACTCGTGGACTTCTCACCATGAAGAGCCCATTTACGATAAGACTTGTCGATACCCTTCTCAAGCAAATGTTGTCTAACTACGGCAATCCTGAGATTCTTCTTATTTCGGCAACGAGCACATGGGCAAGCACACGTTTTGTTTGAAGAACCGTATGTTGTTGCAAACTGTATAAAATATTTAACCCCATCTCGATACACTTTACTGAATATATCAGTTTCGTCCATCCAGTCTTTCTCAATTATCAGTGTCATTCTACAATAAAACAACATACAGATGAATATGCATTAGAAAAAAATCAAACACCAAATTTCAAGGTAATCTACATGATAAGATCGTATTTTATCCCAGACTCAGCCGTAAATTCTATATCTTTAGTTTATTCCTCTACATCCTTACAAGGGCTAGAGGTCTGAGTAATAGAGCAGTCAGGTATGGATCTAGAGTTAAAAGGCAATACCCCAAGATCTGCTGCCTGATAAAAACTTAGCCTATTTGATAGTACTTTTCCTTTCAAAGTGATGCACATACCACATTAAGTCATTAGCAAACTAGCAAGGAATCAAGTATTTGACGAGGTTAAAAATCCTGCCAGATGAGTCTATGGATCAACCCAAACCATGCAAGCAAACCTCAATTAATCATGTAATCATGGAATCCTAGAATAGTTACATCCAGGTATCTGTACGTGTGATATCACCCAATATCTAGTCTATAAAGTTCATCCATTCATATAGGTTAATGTCTTTATGGATTTGTGGGGACTTTAGAAATGACTTGCGTCAGTTCTCAGTGATTGTGTTATACACATCAACTTGACTAATCCAATTTGCTTGTGATTTGAAGAACCCTTTTTATTTACTCAGAATAGAAATGAGATTGGGCTACAAGTTTTCTTTTAATATAAATTTTCAATGAGGATAATCCACATGTTAAGAGAATATATGCCACCATAAAAAAACGCACTCAGTCAATTCCAAATAGCCTTCTAGCGCAGCAAATAGATCAGAAGGGTCCTTTTCTGGCTGAGTTTGTATGCAAACTGTTGTGTCTCTAAGTTACAAATTCTAACAAGCATGGGCCAATAACTATTTCTTACTGCAATTCTTATCTAATAGATGCATTGTACGCCCAATACTATCAGAAAACATGCATGACACATTTGTAACCCTTGTACAGAATGATAGAGCTAGTTTGTATTGAATTATATCAAAAAATGTTATTCCACACTGATAAGTTCACATTAAGATAAATAACTGACGTCAAGGCTCTTCTAATCGCAAATGATCATTTACAAATGAGGTTTTCCAGATCAAGTCATTCAAACAACTTTTATCCTAGTGCACAACCTTGGAAAGTAATAATTACTACCATTATATGAATTCTAACCAAAACGATGAGCAGAGACCAATTGAGGTATACGTTCTGGTCAGTGTAGAAAGTGAATACATATAAACTTAACCACATAAGAGCTCGAAGGTAAACCTTAGATATTTGGCAACCTAAAACAGTTGATCTTCCTTGTAAAATCACCTAAAAGGCCTGCAACAACATAATAATTTCCGCATTACTAACTAAGCTACTGCAGATAACTTCAATCTAATATACGAAGAATATTTCAGTAACATGAGTTTTAAATTGTTTGACCTAAGTACTTAAATTAATTTAGGGCTTCTTCTTTCAGAAAAATAAGAACTTCAAAACCCTAGTTCTTCATTTTTCTTTGATTTAAAGAGAATAACGGGATAACGAATTGAAAAATATACATAGAGAGAAAGAATATGGATGAATTTACCTCTGTGAAGAAGAGATTACAGAAGGAACACTTGACAGCAACCAGGAAAAGGCGCCGGACTGAAACGCATAAAGGAACGGATGAGAGAGAGTTTTTGTAGAAGATAGATCCGGAACGGTATTGGTTATGGGTTTAATGGGTTACTTCTTCTCACTCTCTCGTCGAACCAGTCATAGATGCTGTGTTAACTGTGCACCGTACCGTAAGAAAACAATTTTGCGACATCTATCTACCATTTCTAACTTGAGTAGTTACAGACAAATAACCCAAAAAACACCTCTAAAACGGTTCCTCTTGCGTTGGGTGGGACAGGCCTTCCCAAGATTACCAGGGACTTAAATTTCCAAAGGTAAAGGGAGGAACTTGGGAGTTTTCCATTGATTTGATCTCTAGCTTGGGAAATTAAACCACCACAAGTAGAAGAATCGAGAACTCTGTCTTTGATCGACAAAATTATCGAAATAATTGGAGATTTACCATCCATTTGATCTTCCAAAGTATTTTTCGATCAATTGATTCGCAATAAATTGTTGAAGAGATCCATTTTTGGATGGAGGTGAGATAAACTATAAAGAGGTATATGTATATCCGATGCACGACCGGAGTTTCCACTCGGTGAAGAAGTACCAGTAATAGTTTCTTCTCTCGTAGAATTAAATATTGAACATGAAAGATTGTTCTATGTATGGATTATAATGGATCTAACCCTAATTGTCCTGGAGAGTGAAGTAAGAGAAATAAGAGCGAAGAAGAAAGTGGGGAACCGACTAACTTGAACAGAGAAGTGAGAGTTAACAAGCGATTAGGTTTAGGTTATGGCATCCAGAAATCGACTATGATTTATCCTAGAACTAATCTAAGGGTTAGGAAATAATTAGGCGGTGAGCGGGTAGGTCAGTTGGGGAATGCTAAAGTCATAGTCGACCCATCATAAAGTGTCTCAAGAGGTGCGAGTCATAGTCGACTCCATGCCACGGCTGGGTAGGGTCGGTACGGGTTAAAACCGGTGGGTGGGTCAGTGCATGGGTTGGGGTCGGTTTGTGCAGCCCTACTTGGGAGCTATGCGAATCTGGCGAAACTGAGTTGACTCAGTTTTCAACAATTTCCAAATTTTTTTGTTTTTTATTATGATTTGATTTGTTATCTATACCATTTGTTCACCATTATCATTATGATTTTATCAGCCTGTTTTCGTTTGATTTTCTGATGGGCCTGATTGTAGTATGAATGATATGTGCGTACAATTTATCGAGTAGTTAGGGTAGTTTAGGTGGTTATTCTGTGGGTGCTGATATAAATATGTGGCGGTGTATCTGTTTGTGAATAATGAGTGGAAATGTATTGATCTTCTTGTATATGTGATATCTTTTCTTTGTTACTATGATGTTCTTGTTGGTACTGCAACAATAAAATACTGAAAGAATAATGTTAGAAACAAATTTCTAAAAAGCTTAAATAAACACTTAATGGGAATCAACAAACAGAGGATTGAGTCACGTGTTCAACACGATGTCCTTAACACGATAGTTCACCTAAGACGCCTCAAAATGAGTGATGCCTATACCCCGTGGTGAAGTCGTATCCAGGATAAAACTATCCCGTTGCAAATACTATAAGCACTATAATACTTGCCCACTCTTACGAACTCAAACAAAGAATGGCACTAATATAAAACCACACGAGAGGAGAAAGACGAAAAGAAGAAGAATAGTAGCTTCTTCTGGACACAATTTGAAATGAAGAATTCTAGTCCCTTTTATAGATAGAAATGAGAGAGTTAAAATCAATGCACATTAATGTGCGAAATTCTGTTGCATGATGTCGACATAAAATCAGTCATAAAATAGTCAAAAAATGGTAAGAAATAATATCGTCATTTATGCACATAAAAACGTTATGAAATATGTTTGGTAAGAAAATAAAATCTCCCATGTCACACGCCCCCACATTCAAGACAAAATTTAATTTGAGTTTAAATTCATTTAGCAAATAATTCAAGAGTAATTTTGCCAAAAAGATAAGTATTGGTTGACATGCGTCCATGGCGTAAGCACAAGCCCGAGCCACAAGCCTTAATGAAAACAAATATATTTTTCCCCACCTGTAAGCCCAAGCCTTAGTGAAAAAAAGGTCATATTTTTCCCCACTCTTAGAGCATCCACCCACATTGTTTGTCTAACTATCCATAATGGATTAGTTAAATAGTGGAACTCCTCTTTAGTTATACCATATATGGGACTAAAGGTCATATTTCATTCACTCATAAGAAAATGAGCAAGTACCCTTAGAGACTTAAAGGTCCTAAGTTCCATTCCCACCAAGACTATAAAACCAACAAATAAAACTCATTTTCTCCAACAATCCCCCACATGAATGAAATACCGACAAAAATCAGAAAACGAAAAGCGAGAAATACCACTTAGGCAAGAGGTGTCCATGAGGTCTTGAACCTTTGCTTAGTGAGAAATTGCCGGAACTACTTGATGGACAGTGAACGCGATGTCTTGAACTTCCATCGTTTGGTGTAATCCGCGATAATAACCACGCGTGATATCTCTCTAGGTGCTGTCAAGTTCGTGCCAGTGTCCTTTTGGCCCCGGACAAATCCCGTTTCTCATAATGCTCTAGAGAATCAACTCTATTCTCATAGGAAGTGACCCACTTCCACATTTAGATATGTGAGTTCCATCAAGAGTGTTTACTCTACACCCCACTTCAATCTCAAATTGAAACTATAGAACTCATTAAGACTTAGTTAAAAGTCATCCTTCACATGTAGTCACACTATCACATCTACACCATATGGAAAGGGAAGAGAATGAAATTCTCCGATAGTGTTTACCTTGACCCGCCACAAATTAGTTGTCTCATTCAAAACCTTGATCTTGGGATCTCCAAATCAAGAAGGTTGAGTATCCTTCATGGAAAGTTTATTTAATGAGCCTAAACCCCATCCCCCTCGATGCATTATTAACTATCTCTTTGGACAAACCTTTCACAAAGGTTACACGATATTCTATCCAATCAATGGAAATAACGCCGATTGAGATTAGTTAGTTTTTAGCTTTAGCTATTACAACTAGGCTAACACAAAGTGTATAGATATAGGCGGCACATGCCTATGCCGAGAGGAATATCTTGTAAAAGTATCTTAGGCGCTCGACCCTCTCTCATGTTTTATCTAACGCAATACTCTCGCATTTCATAATGAATTGAGAAATATATGTCTGTTTGGAAATCTTCCAAAACAAACCCTCATGCTAGAGTGAAAATACATCCACTCGTAGACTTAGACTCCTCTGAGTCAGCTATCCAGTTTGCATCACAAAATCCATTAAGGAAAGCAGGATACCTTTCATATATTAACTAAAGGTCATAGAGTACTTTAGGTACCGTAATACTCTACTAAATGCATCCAAATGCTCCTTCTCTGGATTACAAGTATACCTACTTAACTTACTCACACTATATGAAATGTCTGACCCTTATAGTTCATTAAATTCATCGGATTCCTATAAACCTTGAGTATTAAAGTTATGATAATCTATCACCCTTATCCTTCTTGAGTCTACAAGAAGGATTGTGTGTGATTACAAGTAGATTTAAAATCAAACTGATTGTATCTCTTAAGCACAAATTCAAGCAAATAAGAATGACTAAGACTATAATCATTAGAATGTCTTCTAATCCTCATCCTTATGATCACATCAACAAGGCATAAGTCTTTTATGTCCACTTTCTCATTCAGCTCACATATTTGAGTGGAGTAAAACACATCTATGTTTGTATCAAGTATAAGAAATACACGCATACAATCACACATGCATCCTTAACAAGTTCACCATATGTACACTTGTCGATTCATGACTTAAATCCAAGACTCTTTATCACATGATCAAATTTTTCATGTCCTTGTTTATGTGCTTATTTAAAACAATACAAAAATTTGTAAAACTTACAAACTTTGTCTTCATAACCTTTCACTACAAAAAGTCCTCAAAGTTGGTGTACGTGAATTTCTTTATCTAATTCACGGTTTTAGAAAAGTCTATCTTAACATCAATTTGATGTATCTCTCAAGATAGCAACAAAAGCAATTAGCAACTCAACTAAGTAATTCGTCACAAGTGAATAAGAATTAAAGAAATCTACACCTTCTTTTTAGTTTATAGCCTTTAGCTACCACCCTAGCCTTATAATTTCCACGCTTTTATCTACCTTACGTTTCTCCTAAAGACTCATTTACACTCTATGGTCTTATTCCATGGAGGTAAACTTTGCAAGCTCTCAAGTCTGGTTCTCGACTGACCGAGTCCATTTCACTAAATGAAGCTTTTTACCGAATGAGGTTTTAATTAGTAAATGTTATGGCTTCTTTACGAGTCCGATCTTAGACTAAGCTAGGCGTATTATGAAGTCGATCTATAAGAAGTCCCAAGTTCTAATCCTTTACTTCTCCTAGGATCAACTCTACTCCATCTTTCTTTGAAGGTAAATTCGACTAGTTGAAAAGACATCTAGGGGATCAACAACATACCTTAAGAAAAGACAAGTTTCATAAAAACATGTTCAAAAAACTCATCATCCCTAGATTTCATAAAAGTATTCACACTAATGTCAGAATAAGCATAACTCACAACCAAAAACTATATGCGTAGGGTACCTTAACACCCCCACACTTTTACGTATGCATAAGAAGGTTGTCTATCTTTCCATAATCATATGGAGTTTTAACTCGATCCTTTAAAGATTACTCTATTTAGGATATAGCAGTTTTAGAGAACGACCTCCCCCACACAGTTGGAGGTTTAATCCTGAACTAGTCAACATGGCATATATCATCTCCTTAACGGTTCTTTCCTTTATATTTAACTATACCAATAGATTATGGTGAATAAGAAGTGTGATCTTTATAAATAATGCCAAAAATTCTCTTTAAGAATTTTATACTTGCTATCACGTCCGTACCTAACCTTTTTAATGGTAACACCCGATTGGTTTTCAACTTCAACTTTATACAACTTATGGCTTCTAAGGCATCATCCTTACCTAAGCAAGTATATATGACAATACCACGTGATGGTCATCTACATAAGTTACAAACCAATTTTTACCACCTTAGAAAGGATTAAAAACAAGTCAATTAGGGTCTAACGATTAATTTTGCTAAAAGATTTTAAAGCAAATTTGGATACTTCACAAGTCTCACTTTTGTGTTCAAAAACCAAACTAAATTTGGGTTCGTCATGGCTGCGCTAGCCAGTTAATGCATTGACTTATAAACTAACGGTTCTAAGTCTACCATGCAAACAACCAAAACACACAAAAGAAAGCATAAGAACCAACTATGTTTATTTTATCGCATTTTTCTGTTAAGATTATATAGACCCTAAGTCTTATAACCCTTTCCTAAAAATCGAAATCTTCTTGGTTTCAACAATTTCTACAACATTTAATTAATATCTTAAATCTTAAACAACAAGAAACAAGATTCTTACATATGCCCTAATATGGAAACTCCATTCAATGTGAGAGTCTTTACAGATATGAGCTTCGCGTCGACCTTTCCTTTATGCAACCTTTGTTGCGGATGAGTTACTCATATAGAGTCACTCGACATCCCCTATCCTCTCGATAGGAGGTGAAAAGGTCTTTGTTTCAACAAACATGCTTAGTGGCTCCGAGTCCACCCGCTTCTCACATTGGTTATTAAAATAACTTCCGACATCATGCCACCAACTCGTTCTAGTTTTTTTTTTTAACTAAATTAACATTAACTTTCTACTTATTAAGGTTTTTAATGTTTCCTACAAATTATTGCCATGTGGCCGAATTTTACAAACATAACAATCACCCTTAATTAAAGTAATGCTGATTCGATTTTACGAAACATACCTTTCTTATGAAGACTACGCTTAGAGTTGCGTTTGATGTTCTTTCCTTTGTCATCTTTGGAAGACTTTTGTTCATCCACATGCGCCTGGTATCCATGTCCCTTTTTCAATTTCATGTCACAATCTTCGTTTATACTCTGACCACAGACACGGTAATTTCCCAATCACTTAGATATACAAACTTCCGAATCGGAAAATAAAATATGAGTTTTGAAGATTACATCTAGATATACAAACTTCGTTTGAATCACCATTTCAAAAAAATCATGGTTACCCTTTTCAAACTAATTTAGTCAACAACAAATTTCTGCTCGTCAGAATTTTTCATGAACGTTTATCTGTTTTGTAAAATATCAAAAAAATAGTTTTACAACTCCAAAAATTCTGAAAATTTGTGTGGGTAAACATCAAGATGTATACTACATTTGGTCAAAAAGGTTCATCGAAATTCCTTCTAGGTTAAGAGAAAAAAATGAAACTCTACAGCTGACCAAAAATTCATTTTTTGTTTTTCACACTACAATTAACATCCATGATTAATACAAACTTTAGTGTATTAAGATGTTGGGTGCAGAAGTCAAAAACAAGGAACAATCAAATAAACAAAAGTTATTGATACTTAGCTCCTTTGTAATGTAAGTGATCGATTTCACGAAACGGACGAGCTCCCCAGAAAATTTTGCAGCCTATAAACATCATTCTTACCCATTGTTATGTAAAAGAGATATCGTGTTAATATTGTTGGTAATGCAACAATAAAATACCGAAAGAATGATGTTAGAAATAAATTTCTGAAAAATATTAAATAAACACTTAACGGGGGACAACAAATAGAGGACAGAGTCACGTGTTCAACACGCCGTCCTTAACACGATAGTTCACCGGGTACGCCAAAATGAGTGATGCCTATACCCCGTGGTGAAGTCGTATCCAGATAAAACTTCCCGTTGCAAATACTATAAGCACTATAATACTTGTCCACTCTTACGAACTCAACAACAATGGCACGGAATATAAAAACCACACAGAGGGAGAAAGACGAAAAGAAGAAGGATAATAGCTTCTTCTGGACACAATTTGGAATGAAGAATTCTAGTCCCTTTTATAGATAGAAATGAGAGAGTTAAAATCAATGCACATTAATGTGCGAAATTATGTTGCATGATGTCGACATAAATCAGTCATAAAATAGTCAAAAAACGGTAAGAAATAATGTCGTCATTTATGCACATAAAAACGTTATGAAATATGTTTGGTAAGAAAATAAAATCTCCCATGTCACACGCCCCCCACATTCAAGACAAAATTTAATTTGAGTTTAAATTCATTTAGAAATAATTCAAGAGTAATTTTGCCAAAAATATAAGTGTTGGTTGACATACGTCCATGGCGTAAGCACGAGCCCGAGCCATAATCCCAAGCCTTAGTAAAAACAAATATATTTTGCCCCACTCGTTCTACCCACATTGTTTGTCTAACTATCCATAATAGATTAGTTAAATAGTGGAATTCCTCTTTAGTTATACCCTATATGGGACTAAAGGTCATATTTTATTCACTCATAAGAAAATGAGCAAGTACCCTTAGAGACTTAAAGGTCCTAACTTCCATTCCCACCAAGACTATAAAACCAACAAATAAAACTCATTTTCTCCGAAACAGCTTCTTCCCCGTCCCATGCCTGATTTCGTCCATTCTTTATCTGTTAATTCTTATAAGCCTTGGGCTCATCAATTGGTATCTAGAGCCAGACATGGTGGATGGTACTCGATTGAAAATAAGCGATGGTGTCGTTTAAGGCGCTGTCGGATGATATCAAGAATTTGACGGACGTTGTCACAAAATTGGTGGATAAACAAGATCAGCAAATGGATAAACAAGGAAAGCAAAGTGAGACGATTACAACATGTTTGGCAGAATTCCTCAATAAAATGTAACTTGAATCCAACGCCACAAAAGGGAATCTTTCATCAAGTGTTGAACGGAACAAACAATCTGGTGCTTACCCCAATTTTGGGAATTCTTTTGTGCCTCATAATCACCCATGGAAAATAAAATTTTCAAAATTCTCCGGTAGTGATCCTAGTGGTTGGATATATAAGGCTGAACTGTTTTTTTTTTTTTTTTTTTTCAATGAGATATACGTAAGTCATTGGGTTACTATGGCATCATACAATATGGAAGATGAGGCTTTGCAGTATTTCCGGTGGTTGGAAAAGGCTCGTGGACGACTTTCATGGAAGGATCTTACAACTGGTTTCTTACGGCGCTTTGGTCCTCCGGCATTTTAAGATCCAGCAGGGGCGTTCACCAAATTGAGACAAATTGGGACAGTTGCAGAGTACCAAAAGGAGTTTGAACGTTTATCTAGTTTGGTTGATGATCTTTCGAAGCATTTCTTGTTAGTTGTTTTATTAGTGGTCTCCACGAAGATATTCAGTCAAGTGTTTGAATGTTTAATCCAAAAGACTGCTTTTGGCTTAGCGAGACTTCAAGAAGACCACCTTACAACAATGAAACAACTTCCTAAACCACCCTCATTTACTACTTTCAAGCCATCTTCAAACCTTTCCACTTTTCAACCACAATTACCTCGACCCTGCCCTATTCCTAATTAATTATTACCACCACATAAACCCCCACCACAACCAGGGTTATTAGGACTCGCTCCACCGCCACCTCTACCACCAGTGCAAAGAATTACAACAACTGACATGAAAGAAATGAGGGAAAATAGTCTTTGTTATCATTATGATGAGAAGTACGTCAGAGGCCACATATGTAAGAACCCGTGGTTGTTTCTGATCGATGGTTGCTGTCCAGAAACTGAGATGGACACAACTCATGTTATTGCCGATGGAGTTGAAAAAATTGCGGAATAGTCGTCTCCAGAAACATCACTACATGCTATCGTTGGTACAAGTACTCCTCAAACCATGCGTGTTGTTGGTACCGTGTTTAATAAATCTATATCTATTTTAATTGATTCAGGGAGTACCCACAACTTTGTGGATCCTCAAGTGGTTTCACGTTTGCGACTTCATATAAGTGTTGGAAACAAATTTAAGGTGATGGTAGCAGGTGGTTCACACTTAGAAAGTGAAGGCAGGTGCACTAGTGTGAAAATTATGATTCGAGGGGTGCCTATAACTGCTGATTTTTTTGTGTTACCATTAGGAGGTTGTCATGCTGTGTTGGGAGCACAATGTATTAGTACACTAGGTCTAATTACTTGGGACTTCAGGGAAATGGTGATGCAGTATTGTCTCAATGGAAATCAATATCGATTACAAGTCGTAACTCCTGAACATGTTGATATTTTGGATACCAGCCAATTTAAAAAGGAAGTATCACGGTCCAATAAAGGGTTTATGCTTCAACTTATCTTCCTTCAATCATCACACGCGGAAAACGATGGAGATTCAGACATACAGAGATGATGAAAGAATACTCGGTTGTCTTCTCCGTTCCACATGGACTTCCACCGACTCGTGCACATGATAACACAATTCCTTTACTTGATAACAGTTCACCAGTAAATGCTCGACCATACAGGTATCCTCATTATCAAAAGAACAAAATTAAAAAGTTAATTGTTGAAATGTTGGATTCTGGTATCATATGGACTAGCAATAGTCCATACTCATCTCCCGTGTTATTAGTTAAGAAGTCCGATAGTAGATGGCGTATGTGTGTTGACTATCCATCATTAAATGCTATAACTATAAAGGATAAATTTCCTATACCCATAGTAGATGAGTTACTTGATAAATTGCAAGGTTCCACAATTTTTTTCTAAGCTTGATTTGAGGTCTAGCTTCCATCAAATTCGAGTACATGAACCTGATGTTCCAAAGACAACATTAAGGACACATGAAGGGAAATATGAATTCCTGATAATGCCATTCGGGTTATCAAATGCACCCCCAACCTTTCAGTCCTTGATGAATGAAGTCTTCAGGCCGCATTTACGCAAGTTTGTACTCATATTTTTTGATGATATTTTGATCTATAGCGCTTCTAAAGATGAGCATTTAGAACATGTTCGTATTGTGTTAAATACTTTACAACAACATCAGTTATATGCCAAGATATCTAAATGTTGCTTTTGTCTCAAGTTCATTATCTAGGCCATGTAATTTCCAAGGAAGGTGTAGTTGCTGATCCAAAAAAATTTCGAAGTATTATAGAGTGGCCGGTACCAAAAACAGTGAAGGCCTTACGTGGGTTTCTTGGCATCATCGGATACTACCGAAAGTTTGTGAAGGGGTATGGAATTTTAGTTGCGAGTCTAACACAATTATTAAAGAATAATTCTTTTGCTTGGTCTCCCGATGCCGCAAAAGCTTTTGAGAACCTTAAAAAGGTACTTACACAATCTCTCTTTTTAAGATTACCAGATTTTTCTAAGGATTTTATGCTTGAGTGTGATGCATGTGGTGTGGGAATCTGGGTTGTTCTCAATGCAAGAGCAACAACCTATAGCATTTTTTAGTCAGGCATTAAAAGGACGAGAACTTTCGCTGTCTACCTACGAGAAAGAAAATGCTTGCACTGATAAAATCAGTACAAAATTGGCGTTCATATATGTTGGGGAGACGATTCATAGTTCACATCGAGTTTGAAGTATTTGATTGAACAAAAAATTACTACACCAAATCAGCAACGCTGGCTGCCAAAGATCCTTGAATTTGATTACAAAATTGAGTATAAGAAGGGAGTTGATAATCAAGATGATGATGCTCTATTTCGGTACGCGGAGTCTGAATACCTAGCAGTATCGCTTGTACAATCATATTGGTGGGGAAATATCCAACAAGAGGCGCACAAGGATCCATTTTACATTAACATACATGACGTGGTTAATTCTTGTATAGTAGGGTCAGAGCACTATCACTTAAAAGATGGAGTATGGTTCATTAAGGGAAGGGTACTGTTGAGTCCTTTTCTCCATTGATACCAAATATTCTAAATTCAATGCATGCATCTCCATCTTCTGGTCACCCGGGTTATAAGAAGACAGTTGCAATGGGTTCGCAGTTCTTTCTATTGGAGGGGAATTCGTTCAGTCGTTCGTGAATTTGTCCGTAATTTCCAGGTCTGTCAAGTCTCTAAATTAGATAATACAAGACATGTCGGTTTGTTGCAGCCTCTTCCTATTCCTCAGCATATCTGTACAGACATATCAATGGATTTCATTGACGCATTGCCCCTGTCCCGAGGTAAATCAGTCATCTATGTTGTGGTTGATCGACTATCCAAGTATGCCCAATTTATTCCAATCAGTTACCCTTCCAATATTGTCACTGTTGCCCAAGCATTTTTAAATAACATTGTTAAGCTTCATGGAATTCCAAAATCTATAGTTAGTGACACAGATGCTGCATTTACTAGCCACTTTTGGCGTAAACTTTTTCGTTTGTACGATACACAACTTTGTATGAGTACTAGTTATCATCTGCAGATTGACGGGCATACTGAAGTTGTAAACCGTACATTGGAGACTTATTTAAGGTGATTTATTGGTGATAACTAGAAACATTGGGTTGATTGGCTTCCCATGGCAGAATATTGGTATAATACGTCTTGGCATTCTTCTACCAAAATGTCGCCCTTTGAGGTAGTTTATGGCAGGAAACCACCTTCTTTTTTTTTCATATGTTCCAGGATTAACAGAGGTTCAAGCTGTGGACGATATTATGTTGGAAAGACAACAGTTGCTCTCCTTTCTTAAGCAAAATTTGGCGGAAGCACAAGCACGGATAAAGAAGAACGTCGATCTTAAAATAATCGATAAAGAGATTGGGTCTATCTTCGGTTACAACCATATCGTCAATCTTCTTTGGCTCTCATGCGTGCAATTAAGTTAAGCCCTCGCTTTTATGGTCCTTATAAGGTGATCGAGAAGGTTAGAGCCGTGGCTTATAGATTGGATCTTCCTAAGAAGTGTTTGGGTCCTCTACAGCAAACTCAACAACAGCTTCCTCCGGTGAACGATGAATAGGAAATCCAGCCTTGCCCAGAGTATGTTTTGGCTGAGAGACTTACTCATAAAGGAAATCTCTGTTTTCAAAAGTTATTAGTTCAGTGGAAAGGAACCTCTTCATCAGATGCTACTTGGATGAACTATAACAAGTTTAAGCATCGTTATCCTGCTTTTAACCTTGAGACAAGGTTATCCCAAGAGAGGGGGATTGATATGCCCTGGATGTACTTATCTTATCTTGTAGTTGGTTATATTATAGTATTAAGCAAGGTAAATTAGTTAGTTAATTGGTAACGTGAACCTGATGTTATTTATGTATGAATGTTTATCTAATAAAGGTGTGAAGAATTTCTGTTATCTCTTTTGTGTTCTCTCCCTTATATCTGAATTCTTCTTCTCTTCTCATCTATTTCTATGCTATGATTTCTTATCTCTTTTATTTATGTTGAACTTCTTTTATTGAATTGTTTGGGCTCATCAATTGGGTTCAGAGCCTTCGATCTTGTCGGACGGTTCATACCCAATAAAAATGGATTGGCGTAAAGATGTTATAAAAAATACCAAAAACTATTGTTTTGATTCTTTTGGAGCAAAATGAAGACCAGTAATTCTTAACAGTGAAATGAAAGAACTCCACATAAAAATGAAAGAAATGATAAATGGAATGAAATAAATGGTTTCAGACATTTCGAAAATTTCATCAACCATTTCGGAAATAATTGAAGCGGAAGATTGTATCTATTTGGGAGATCCTTTCAAAATGTTTGTTGGAAATGATGTTGTTTGCACACGATTTCGAGATTCATCTGCTTACAATATTGGTGATTTTTTTCCCGTTTTCAATGAAGAATTTCAAGAAAGTGAAGTACCCGATCGTAGGACAAAATGTGAAGAATCCTACATCCAATGCTTTGTTCTTATTAATAAAGCAGTAGTTTACTACTTCTCGGTATACAAGTGCAACAAGTACAAAGGAAGAATTCATGGGCGCATTGTTGTGATTTTTTGGTGCATCATATCATGTTTCGTCAATCAAATGTCAAGGGTACAAACATTTTTCATTTTATTATTCCTTTGTAACTTTATCTTTATATCTTTACTAGTTAGTATGTTCACAACCTTGAGGACAAGTTTGTTTTGAAGGGAGCGGAAATGATAGGCCCTAATTGTATTATGAATGGTATGTACGTACAGTTTGTCGAGTAGTTAGGGTAGTTTAGGTGGTTACTCTATGGGTGCTGATATAAAATATGTAGTGGTGTATCTGTTTGTGAATAATGAATGGAAATGTATTGATCTTCTTGTATCTGTGATATCTTCTCTATGTTTCTATGATGTTCTTTTGTTCCTTGCCTGATTTCGTCCCTTCTTTATCTGTTAATTCTTCTTATTTCACCATTGATGCTTGATTGATAAGCCTTGGGCTAATCATTTTCTCTGCATAAATATAGATTTTCTTTTGTTATTTTCAATTGAGGTTCACTCTTAATGAACATTTGATACAAACTCTTTTCAAATTTAAAGTTTTACTAGTTCTTGTCTTTCTTTCTTTTCTCTTCCTTTCTAATGGCATTTTAAATTTATTGCAGGGCCTCCCTCATCTATCATGGTAGGCATCCATTTTTGGACTTCTGTTTGGGTTCATCTCCTTTTGTCAACTTTATTGTTGCAGCCAAAGATAGTTTGATTTCATCTTCGACATCAATTTTGCACCCATCAATCAAAGAATGGTTTTTATCAGTTTGATCCAGTATTATAGTTTAGATCATGTTTATGATCACAAAGATGTTAGTGAATTCATCTACTACGATTTGAATAATCTATTCCAGAGATTCAAGACTCGGAATTTGAATTTTTAAATTTCAAACTTTCCTCCTATATCTCAGCGTAATGGGAGGACATGCAGTTTCTTATTGAATACGTATCTATTGACTTTTATCTTATTCAATGCTAGCAATATTTTTCCAGCTCGGCAAAATATATCTGTTAGAGCACTGCTTGGTCGAACTCGCAAGCGTTGCTATCTCAAGCTTGTTTATCAATGTTAGTGATCAAAACTATAAGTCTTGATTTCTAGTCTACTTATAGTGATGTCTCGGACTAGGATAGATTGTGTAGTTGAGCATTAGACTTCACGACGTTCATCAATTGAAGACGAAGAACTACTAAGGATAGCTTGTGGAACTTCATCAACAAAAGGTATGTGGAGACTAAAACTCATCTATCACTTGGAAAGTCTATTTCTACTCTATCTCCTATATTGAGACAAAAGTCGTATTACTATATAGTATTCGATTATGCACATTTGAGATTTCGAGATAAGTTTAACTTGCTTACATATTTCTCGAAATATGTGTTGGTAAGCTTTCGCTTCACCAAGTTCATCTTATATTCTTGACGAAAGTCAAAAGATGATCATGTGAAAATCGCCGAGTAACATCTTACATGGTTTGTGTGATACAATCATTTGGTGTAGACTTGGAATGTTTCGTTATGATTATTTCAATAATTTGAAAATTGCTTTGATGATAATAGTTCATGAAAAAAACTATTGTCATCCTCTAAAAATGTTTCAATGATTGAAATAGAGTTAAGAACACTTAGCCATCATTGGATTATAAACATAGTATGCGTTCTTGCATGTACTTATGTGATCCATGACCGGAATTATAGTATGCATACCCGTATGCGTACATGTTAGTTGTGGAATTCCGAGTACCTAAGTACACGTACTGGCGAAGGGTTTGGGTCCGGGAATTTCTGTTGTGTTTGGAAGTATGCGTACACGTTTGCATACTGGTGAACCCAAACTCAGACCGGCTACTTTAATTATGCGTACCTGTTTGCATACTTGAGTGGTTAAAGTTCTAAAATCGGTTTGTTCATGAACTAATACATTTATATATTAAGGAATGCATTCTATGCAAACTGTGGCTATAATGTTCATGAATTGATTCGAGTGAATCAAACCGATTAGGGCTCAACTACATTCCAGTCTGAAGTTCATTGGTAGTAAGCTAGTGTCTGTGGCGGATTAATACAGTGTGGTGTTCAAAGCTGGACTAGGTCCCGGGGTTTTTCTGTATTTGCGGTTTTCCTCATTAACAAAATTCTGGTGTTTGTGTTATTTCTTTTCCGCATTATATTTTGTTATATAATAGAAATATCACAGGTTGTGTGTAAGTTCAATCAATTGTGAATCCAACCTTTGGTTATTGATTATATTGATTGACACTTGAACATTGGTCTTTGGTACCGTTCAAGTTGTTTCACATAATAATCAGGCTCGCGGATTTCTATCTGTTTGATTTGCTGATTACATTGTGAAACAGAGATATAACTCTTTGATATACTTTTCTCTAGATTGAGTCTGACTGTCTAGTTGATTCTCTTGAAATTATATTGAAGTTAATCTATTCAGATTGCCGAACGAAATATTGGGTGTGGTTGTTAGACCTCCGTTTTTTCAATATCCTTAGCTAATTTATCTCATAATAGTTATATCAATATAACTAATTTTAGTTACATTGTACACGGTTTTCACCAATATAATGAGAGGGGATCAAGACACAAATAACGAGAAAGATGGATAAAATAAATAAATTACATAATATTTACAAAACGATCTATAAGGAGTATTTTCGGAACTAGAACATGAGCACAACATCCATGTACCAAGCCTCCTGGCGGCAGAATAACTACCAACACTGAAACACCTATCAATACATCTTTTCTGCGCTGCCCCTTGGAGATCTTCAAATAATATACCATCTTCAATGATACCTAAATCTTCTTTTACATTTACCTTAATGCCCTCATTCAATATTGATCCACGAATGTCCGTCGCAATATACCCCTCAAGGTAGAATCACCAATGTTGGATTGTGGAAGTGAAGAGTCATACTCATTCAAAGACACTGCGCAAATCAAATGAAGATCATACTTGGAAAAAAATCGTTACGCCAAAAAGAAACTATGGAGTGAAGAAAATATTGCATATTTCGAATTTATGCAGCTGTAGATGGTGATTTTTGGACCGAGGGTAAAACTACATCCCAAGGGTAAAATCATAATTTTGGTAGTCCAAGCAAAATCGTAACTCTGCAAAATGTCTAACCTAGTTGAGGTACTCGAGCCGACGAATACGATCAGTCATTAGGCCATGCATAGGAGCATGTGAACTTAAACAGTATGAAGCCCAAGAAAGGATGACGAAGTTCAGCTCCTGATGAAAAGAAGGCAACTCAAAGCTGAAGAATCTTGATTAGGCCCGGAGAGCTCTCATCACTTCAAGGCGAAGAGCCTCCATAAATCAAAGGTGAAGAAGCTTTGTCGCTCCGAGGCAAAGAGCCTTCATCACTCCGAAGTGAAGAGCCTTTATCTCTCAAAAGCGGAGAGCTTTTATCACTCGAAGGCGGAAGAGTATGGTCAGTCCAAAGAGAAAGAACTTCGCCACTCAAAGATAAAAGATCTTAGTCGAATGACTCTTATAGGTCAATGGTTGACCGCCCCCATCAGGGTCGAATGGCTCTTATAGATTAATGGTTGACCGCACAAGAAAGGGTCGAATGTCTCTTATAGGTGAATGGTTGATCGCCCCAACCAGGGTCGAATTAATCTTATAGGTCAATGGTTGACCACTCGGCCCAGTCAGGGCCAAATGACTCGCCTCAACCGAGGCCAAAAGACTTTCCTTAACGTTCACGATTAGGTCACGATGGACCTAAGACAAGCTTCTGCTCTCCATATGACACGGATTGCTATAACATGCCTCTGGAGCTCTTCACATGACTCCAGAAGGCCTTCACATGAAAAGACATGAAAATTTGTGACAACTCGCAAGGATGCTAACACGTCACACGACACATCACATACAAAGGATGGTTACGTCACAAATGGGAAGATAAACTTAGGTTTTTGGTCTAGCGGTCTACGACAACGTGTGGGTATCAGCCTGCTCCTAATGTGACCCCTAAGTTGGCGAACATCTATGCTAGAATCAGATATCTAGGTTATTTATCCTTATCTATTCCTAGGATCTAGGAAAAGGTGATGATCCTCTCTCCTTATCGTTATCCCACCGACTAGAGATTAAAGTTTTGCAGACCTATAAATAGACCTATGATTGGTCATTCTAAATAATACCACAGAACAACAACAAGTTCTTTGCAACTCTCTCTCTATATATATCTTAGAGTCTCTTCGTCTGCAACTCTCTGCGACTGTGAAACTCTAATCTCATGTCTTTCGGCATCCCAACAGATCTTCACTCCAACAGAAACCCAAACACAAATCAACTCGCTCAAACACAGATCAAAACTGCTCAACATAAACTAACAATGATATGCTATAGCATGTGGCACGCCAGGTTAACTATTGATGTGGTCATTCTTATAACAAATGAAGGAGAAGACTACAAGGGACAAGAGGTCTTCCACTGCGAAGTGAGCTATCTTGAAGAAAGCTACACTTTGGGAGTGACTGCGGCCATGAGGTGGCATCAACAACAAAAGAAGAGGGTTTGCAACATTGAGATCCAAGACAAGAAGCTAGTGAAGAAGCTGGAATTGGCTGGAATTGAAATGGAGGTTTCCACGAGGAACAACAAAATTTTAGAAAAAGGGTTTGCAACATTGAGATCCTAGACAAGAAGCTAGTGAAGAAGCTGGAATTGAAATGGAGGTTTCCACGAGGAACAACGAACTGTGTGCTCATAGAAGAAAATGTTACTACATTTTGTTATTTTAGACAATTACACCTTAGTTCCCTAAGGCAAGCTAGGATGCTTAGACCAAGCAGATCCTGGGTATTTCAAACAAGAACATAGCATAGATGAAACTACAACTGAAAATGGAATATATCTAATTACATACTCTAACAAGCTCCATATTTCCCAAGTATGGAGACTAACTTAGCAACAATAAATGGTATAAAACCAAATACATTCAACTTATCTAGGCCGCAACCGTGACTCAAACCATATCACATATCCACCTTCAACAAAACCTGCTAAAGTATAGTGATAACCTCCTTGAGGAGGATCTGGTACTGGAGCAAACACATCTACAACAGTCTCAATTCTCACCATTTTTTCACCCAGTTGAACCTTTTTCCCATGGCACATTTCACCTTCCTTCCCAACCACTGTGTACCCAGTAGCAACTATCTTGCCTTCCCTATTCAATAGATTGACATTTTGTTTCCCAATACCTCTATAACAATAATTAACATTGTCACGCACCTCTGCATCAAAGGTTGGAGTAGTTTCTTCAGCAGCCACCTCTGCATCAAAGGTTGGAAGAGCTTCTTCAGCAGACACCTCTGCATCAAAGGCTGGAGTAGTTTCTTGGGCAGTCGGGGGACGGCTTAATATTTCAGCTACAATCTGCCGTACAATAAGTGGAACATTTAATCAAAGCTCATCAGAGGTTATGTAAGAAGGATATAATGGAAATGCAGATTCACCTTAAACAATCCTTCTACACGACTTGAAAGATTGGCAACCATGGCCGCGATTGGAGCATCAACTTTGCTAACTTCAGTTTCCATGAGAGAGGTTGCTAGGCATGCTTGTAGAGCACGCTTCTTAGACACACATGAGGAATAAGCACGTAAATGTGAATTGCTGCCGTCTGGCCCAAAGACCTCAGCTACTGCATCTGAATCAAAATTCAGCTGCTTGCCAGGTCCTCCTTCATCCAAGCGTTTCCTCTTTTCATTAGCAGCCTTAACTTGTTCCTACAATAGATGCATTTGTAACATTAGCTGAAAGAATAAACTAAGAGTCCAACGGTCATTCAATTCTTTTAAAACTCACATATTTTTCAACAGCGGAAGGATGGACAGTTCCATCACTCTTTTCATGGCCCTTCATCCAAACATCTGGGCGCCCATCAAGAACTATCCCTTCCTCTTTTTCCTGTGCATGCAGTTTTTTTATTGGTTATAAGATAACATCACACATATGGGTTCTTCATGTCAAATAAAAAATGTGGTATTAAGCACATACAAGGATATAACATTTGTTCACATAGGAACGCCGCCCAAGAGTATGGCGAATTGTGCTTTTCTTTTTGCTCTCTACATTCTTCGCACGTTTCTCCTTAGCAACTTCTTCAAATTCATTTGCGACAAAAGCTTTCCAAACATCAAGCTTAAAACCATTTGGACACTTTGCTATAACCTCTTCCTGGTTAGTTGCGTCTTTTATGTACTGTTTACGTAAGTCATATTTGTATCTTCTGTAAAAAGCCGGGAAGCTTTTCTCAAGGTAGGGGCGGACATACTGGGAAGGAGCATTGAACTCATATTCCCTCTAACACAAAAAAAGGGGTTTAGTTGTTAAAACTTAAAAGACAATAATTTTCGCGAAGTACTTTTATAAAGAAAATGCTTTGTTACTTTTATTCAAAAACGAAAAACTTTTCATTAAAAGGAAAAGATATGTACCAGCAAGGCATTCCACACATCATCCTTGAATGTTTCTGGGACAAGCCTCCAATCTGTATAACTTATTGGACAATGATGTCGAACAAGCTCTCCTATACGAGTGGAAAGTTTCTCTGCATGTTCCCCCACGGGTCTTCCAGCTACGTCAACAGTGATGAAACATCTTGGCCTACTGATACTTGCATTAGTCTGCAATATTACAGAGGCTGGGATCTCTGACGGAACAGTACTTTTTTTAACTGTTTCCATTCTGTATGACAAAAATGGGAATTAATAAACAAGGCAAATAGCAGCTTCATCATAAACTAAAAGAATCAAATAAAAGATCTCCAAAATGATTATTTTGTAGGGTAAAAGTTCCTCACTAGCTAATTGCTTATACCTATCCGGAACAAACGGTTCTTCGTAAGTCGTTCCCGTCTTATTGGTATCATCTATATGAACATCACCATCTGCCCCCCCTTCACGCACTTCAAACGGTTCTTTGTAAGTCGTTTGCGTCTGATTGGCATCATGTATATGAACATCAGCATCTGCCCCCCCCTTCACGCACTTCATTTGCAGCATCAATGAAGCTCTCCATGCCAGGAACTGCATCCTCTGTGTTTCGTTCATGGTGATTTTCTTCTTGCAATGGATCTTCCCCTGAATAATCACTACTATCACTGGTGGACTTCTCACCATGGTGAGCCCATATACGATAAGACTTGTCAATACCCTTCTCAAGCAAATGTTGTCTAACTACGGCAATCTTGAGATTTTTCTTATTTTGGCAACGAGCACATGGGCAAGCACACTTTTTGTTTGAATAACCGTATGTTGCTGCAAACTGTATAAAGGATTTAACCCCATCTCGATACACTTTACTGAATATATCAGTTTCATCCATCCAGTCTTTCTCGATTATCGGTGTCATTCTACAATAAAACAACATATCGATGAATATGCATTATGAAAAAAGAACCAAACTCCAAACTTCAAGGTAATCAACATGATAAGATCGTACGTTATCCCAGACTCAGCGGTAAATTCTGTATCTTTAGTTTATACCTCTCCATCCTTACAAATGCACTCTAAGAGGTCAGCAATTAAAGCACTCGGGATCTAGAGTTAAAACTTAAAAGGCAATACCCCAAGGTCAGCTGACTGATACAAACTTAGCCTATTTGATATTACTTACTCTATCAAAGTTATGCACATACCACATCAGAGAACCAGCTAGGAATCAAGTAGAACCCTAACCATCCAAGCAGCCCTTATTAATTAATCATGTAACCATGAGACCCTAGAATAGTTACATCCAGGTGTCTGTAGGTGTAATATCACCATACATCTCTAGCCGACAAGGTTCATCCGTTCATATAGGTTAATGTCTTTCTAGATTTGTGGGGAATTTAGAATTGACAGTTTTTCAGAGGTTATGTTATACACATCAACTTGGCCAATTCAATTTGCTTGTGACTTGAACAACCCTTTTAATTTGTTCAGAATAGAAATGAGCTTAGGGTGCAAGTTTGAACTTATCAATTTTTCAGTGAGAATAATCCACCAGAAAAAACCCACTCAGTCAATTCCCAGTAGTCTTATAGCTTAGTAAATAGATCAGAAGGGTCCTTTTCTGGTTGAGTTTGTATGCACACAGTTGTGTGTCTAGGTTATAAATCCTAACAAACATGGACCAATAACTATTTTTACTACAATTCTTATCTAATACATGCAGTGTACGCCCGATCCTATCAGAAAGCATGCATGACAGATTTGGAACTCTCGTACAGTATGATAGAGCCAATAGTTTACATTGAATTAAAGTCATCAAAAAATGTGATCCCACACTGACAAATTCAAAGTTATGAAAAATAACTGATGTATCAAGGGTCGCGAGTTTAGGCCACAGTCAGGATTCACCAAATTATATCAAATTAACCATAAATAAAAAGAAAAATACGATCAACAGATTAAGCCAATAATAATGTTCAATTTCAATCGCAAACAATCAGTTACAAGTAAAGTCTTCCAAATCAAGTCATATACATTCAGATTCCAGGAACTGGTGACTTACACAACTTGTTTACTAGTGCAAAGCCTATCTAAAGAGATCGAATTGTTTTTGTCACACCTTAAATCTAACTACAACTGTGAGCAAAGATCATTTGAGATATACATTTGTGTCAATGTATAGAATGTTCTGGTCAGTGTAGAAAATGAATACATATAAACTTAACCGCATAAGAGTTCGAAGGTAAACCTTAGAATATTTGGCAACCTAAAACAGTTGATCTTCCTTGTAGAATCACCCCAAAGGCCTGCAACATCATAAACAATTTTCGCATTACTAACTAAGCTACTGCAAATAACTTCAATCATAACAATCTAATATAGGAAGCATATTTCAGTAACATGAGTTTTAAAGTGTTTCACCTATCAAGTACTAAACTAATTTAGGGCTTCTTCTTCCAAAAAAAAGTATGAGCTTCAAAACCCTAGTTTTTCCTATTTCTTTGATTTAAAGAGAATAATGGGATAACGAATTGAAAAATATACATAGAGAGAAAAAAATATGGATGAAATTACCTCTGTGAAGAAAAGATTACAGAAGGAACACTTGACAGCAACCAGGAAAAGGCGCCGGATTGAGACGCATAAAGGGACGGATGAGAGAGATTTTTTTGTAGAAGATAGATCTGGAACGGTATTGGTAATGGGCAATGGGTTAACTTCTTCTCACTCTTATCAAACTAGTCACAGACACGTGCTAACTGTGCACCGGACCGCACGAAAACAATTTTGCAACATTTATTTATCCTCTCTAACTTGAGTAGTTCTAGAAAAGTCTTGGGGAGGTGAGAGGAGGATGTTTTCTGTGTTGTTTGTTTAGATTTTTGTTTTAACTCCGAGTTGTCATTAGAGCAACTCTCATGGGGACAAAATTTTTATCCACAAGTGTGTGATGGTCCACAAGAAATAGATCAAAATTGTTATTATTGAAAGAATAACACAACTCTTAAGGATAATTTTGTTTGGCAAGTGAAAAATGGAACTAACACAAAGATTTGAGAAGACAATAGGGTCCCCAAATCTGATACTTAGCAACAACAAAAAAACCCAACTCTGATAAACTCCAAAGGCCAAGCAAACAGGAAAAAGTCCAAGACCTAATGAATTCAGAAGGATCATGGGACGAGGAAAAATTAGAAGGTTTTTTCTCTCCAGAAATATAAAAGAAAAGATTTTAGCTATTTCGCCATGCAAAGGCGAGCAAGATAAAATTAGATGGAAACATCATCAATCGGGAGCTTTCTCAGCGAAAAATGTTTATGACTTCATCATTAACCAAAATTTGGAAAATGACAATAACGAAGACTTCCCTTGAAAATTACTCTAGAAGCTGCAAGTAATTCCAAGGATAAAATTGTTTGTTTGGAAACTATACCAAAAGGCTCTTCCTACAAAAAGCAGATTGGCATCCCACAACCAAGAGATTTCCTCATAGTGCCCAATGTGCAATTTACAAGATTCTGAAACAAAACAACATTTTTTCAGAAACTGCCCTTTTACCAGAGCCATATGGTTTGGATGCTCTTTAGACGCAGTAAATTCGCAGATTCCAGCGAACTCGATCACCACTTGGATCACTTCGGGAGATTCACGCTACTCTGCTGAGAGTGAACATTTAATCGTCATGTCATGCCAATATTGAGAGTTCAGCTGGGAACATTGCATAGGAAAATACTAGGTAGGCAATGCATTAGTGAATAATGCCGGTGGAAGATAAAATTCACATAATATTTTGGGATTGCTGTTGCACGCGCCATTCTGAGTAAATTTCATATATACAGATGTATTGAATTGCTCAATACATATGTGAGCGAAGAGGCTTAAGCACTTATTGCTTTTAAATGTCTTTTGTTCCTTTGCAGGATGACATCGCATTAAACACAGGGTTTACGATTTTAGCCCTTGAACTAAAAACCACCATCAACACCTGTAAAGTTAACTTGTTTTTGATACCCGAAGAGATAGGAAATTTCTTAATATGTTATACCAACACTGTTGGATTCAAGATGATGCCCCCAAAAACCACTTCGCATATATATTTCCAAATGAACCATAGGATTGTTGCAATTTATTCACTGAATTGCGAAAAATTTGAATGTGTAATCAATTGTTCGTCAGTATTGAGACCTGCATGAAAACACTCACGTAGGCCACACCACTCTCTATAAAGATACCAGCGTGTTTACACACTTTTTAATTAAAAGTTAGCGCGATCGAACGCGTTCAAATTCCTTAAGGAAAATCTAGACTTTTCATATCAGTCTCAAAAATGATCACGGCCACATGATTTGGACGCGCGATTTAGCAAGCATAGACTACTCCTGACAGAACTAGGCAATCACCGTATTGACCACCGGCGGGCCCACTAGTGCCCTAGTCAATCGAGTCCTATTTTGTTCATTCACAAGTGTTTCGAACAATTAGCCCAAACATGGGTGATCGCGCTGTCGAAGAAGAGAGCTCAAACGAGCTAGACCGACCAAAACGGTCTTAGAAGCGTCACAACCGTCCAACTTCGCTAGCCTAGTTGGACGGCTTGGATTTTCCCACAAGCGATTAAGGAAGTGCAGGCGTGTTCATTGGCGGCCCAACTTCCCCTTTGGTCGATCGACCTGCCCGTGACAAGCCTATAGGGCGTTAAATCATTTGCCCGAACTAGGACAAACACGCTATTTCAAAACCCTAATGTTGGGTTGCGGCAGTATATTATTGTTGTAAACCATCATATCCATCCAACTTCGCCAGCCTAGTTGGACGACTTAGATCGCGTTCCAAACGATCAAGGAGGTGCCAATGCGTTCACCACCGGCCCAATATTATCCCCGACCAATCGACTTTCTCATGGGAAGTCAATGGCACACCAAATCCTTCGATTGAACTAGGGTAGACGCGGATGCTTTGAAACCCTAATTGATGTTTGCGGCAACATCTTATTGCCACAAATCGATCACGACCATCCATCTTCGCCACCAATCGAGTGGATTAGATCTAATTTTAGATGGCCCAGGAGATGTCGGATATTCACCAGAGGCTCGTCTTTGCACATAGCCAATCGGCCTGTTCGAATCAGCGCCCAACGCTTTGATTCGATTAGCCAAAACAGGGTTGGCCACGCGGCCCCTAAACCCTAAATTGTGTCAACGGCAATATACAACTGCCGCGAATCATCTCGTCCATCCAACTTCGCCAGCCTAGTCGGATGGTGTAGATTTATTTTTAGAAAACTAACTAAGTAGCATTGTGATCACCGACCATCCCTCCTCCACAGGGAGTGATCGATCAAGAGACAGCTCGACCATAGGTTCCTCAAACGATTACCCAAAGATGGACGGTCGTGCTACTTTTAAGACGCTCAATCCGTGATTGATTCGATCGAGATCAAAAACAGCGATGCTTCTAGCACATCGATTATTTTCAACTTCTTAATCGAAAGCGATGCTTTATATACATCGATTACAAGCAATGCTTTATAAATATTGGTTTCACAAATAATTTATTATTTGACCTAAAAGCACTATGTGCTGCTTTCAGCGACGAGTCCCACGACTCGACCCACTTACTCGAGACATCAAACATGTCACAAACTTGGGGATGCTCATTGGGGTATTAGTCTGGCGGTTTACAGCGTGCGGCGTGCAACGCGCCCATTACGAGAACGTGTCATGGAAGAAAGGACGGTTAACAACAATGAGATAGTGGGTGAAGGCGTGACCAGTTTCCCCTCATAGTGGAAACGCGGTGATCACCACTCTTTACACAACTCCACTTCTCCATTGCTTAATCACCTCCACTTCCCACGAGATCAGAGTGTGCTCGAACATGACTTGTATAAATAGGATTTCAACCTATTTCGAAAAGGAGACACAAGTGTTATTAACACAAGCAGCCAGAAATCATTTTCTGATACAAGTCATAAAATAACCACACCTTCATAATTCAACATTCTGATCTCAAACACCTTCTCCGCTTCCCTCTCTAAGATCAACCCTTCTCCT
This sequence comes from Papaver armeniacum, assembly GCA_023531295.1. Lineage (NCBI taxonomy): Eukaryota > Viridiplantae > Streptophyta > Magnoliopsida > Ranunculales > Papaveraceae > Papaver > Papaver armeniacum. The sequence continues at coordinate 69,414 of JAJJWW010008698.1, read as the reverse complement.
TCACCTTGTGAATTGAATCTGGAACGGCCATTTCTTGGTTTAGGCCAGAGTCTTACAAATTGATATCTCGAATCTAAAGTACTCCCGTGCAGTATTTGTTTAGGGTTTGAATTCGTTTCTCATCAACACACCCCAAATTTACCAAAAAATGGCAGAATCAGTTTTTACCCCAAAACAACTGGCGACCACAGTGGGAGATTGATCTCTCGGTTGCAAAATTAGTTTCTCAATATTCATTCCAGTTTTCTCAATTTAAAAAGGGTGGATCTTAGATACAATTCATTCATTAAATTCAATTTAGGTTCAACAACCAATTTCAATTTCGGTGTTCCATTCGCTAAGAAGCTTCACAAAAATACTTTTTCAAGCAATGCTACTGGAAATGCCTTGGATAGCTGAGCATCAGTAAATCTCCCAGATGAAAGGACCAGAAACTCGTGGAGACACTAGAAAGCGTGACTATTACTTAGAAGAATGCAACGGCTTCTCTAGAGATCCGGATGGAGCAACCGCCTTTTCTGTAACACCACAAGTGTTGTATGGAGCAAACCAGAAATGCCTCAAAGGTTCCACACCCGGAAAGACAAAGTGAAGATTCGCGTAGCCGTTGTTCCAGTATGGAGATAGTCGACAACAAATCTCAACACCAGTGGAGTCCTAGGAAGACACCTACAGAGATCACAAAAGAAAAGGTCTATCTCTATTCCACCACTGCTACCAATTTAAAGTCAGGAGTATCCACTATCACTTCATCAACAAAACGTGTAGATCCAGAACATGGCGTAATTCCTAGAATTCGTACATCTATAATAACAAAGGAGGCTTGACACATCTTCAAATCATCATAAAGGGTTCCCCTATTATGTCAACCCGGACAAGAGCAAGCCCGGGACATCTTCAGATCTACTGGAGCCGACACCTCAAGAGAGCAGCCTCAAGAAGATAATGATGCCTGCGTCATCATGTCGAGAAAGAATCCACAACCGAGATAACCTCACGTAGAGGAGATCTGAGAAATTGCTGCACCAAAAGGACTCGCGTCTCCCACATTTCCTTTGCCTAGGGAAACGAGTAATGCTGGAGAAGAAATAATTTCTTTGTGTCTGGGCAAATCACTATATCAGACTCAAGAAGAATGTTTCAGTGAAACAACGAACATCCAAATGATTATGTCAAGAGGTTCAAAATTCAGGCACTGGATTGTCACGATCCAAATATGACTGAACAACGATTGGTGGAATTATGCATTAATAGGATGGTACCCATATATCGTGCTATGCTGGAGAATCTACGCTTTCAGGCATCCTCCGAAATTCGTGAACTGCTAAACGCTCAGCTACTACAAAGACACACCACTAGAAAGAACCGGGCTCACCAGAATGAAGAGCCTCATGATATTTGAGGAAGCATACATACGGACTCTCCATGTCAAGAGCATTACCGAAGGAGGTTGCACTTGGGACTTTGATGGTTATTTTCAATTTTTGTTGTAGTAATAAGATTTGAACTCTAAGACTTGTGAAGATTAAATTTAAGGATTTAATGAATAAAAGCGAGAGTTACTGGGACTAGGATTCCACCGAATTCATATCATAAGGCTTGATAAGCACGAAAGTGCGACACATTTTCACCCATAAATACATTAGCTGGGACTCATTTTTTCACTAATAAACTTGTTTTAAGTCTTTTCAAGGAAATAAGCTCTTATGGAGAAAGTTGCTCGAAAAGTGGTTTTTGCACCCCCGGAGGACACGTGTTATTCGGACTCTCAGTGTTGGTTAAGGGGCACCTCAATTACTAAGGGGCACCCAATTACTAAGGGGCACCCTCTTCACTATTTGCACCCACCTGCTATGGGCACCACAGGACCGGATAGGGGGCACCCTTCTTCTTCACGGTTTGAAGATATTTTTGGCGGGAAAAAGAGTTGGTCGTCTGCAAATTCTCTGGCAGAGATTTGACCGAGATTTTCTCGGATTTGTTCACGGAACTTGATCAGGATTGACTTGTTTCTACTAAACAGGGGTGGTAATTGCGTTGAAATCAAAAGACGAAGGATATTTCACCGTTTGGATAAAAACAGGGCAAGTATTTTTAAGTTTCAGCTGTTGTGTGTATTTGGAGATGCGTGAGCTCTAAAAGAAGATATTCTCCATTGTATCATTTATTGAGAAGATTTTTTACAACCCTAAGTCGTGCGGAAGTTCAGAGCAGAGAAGAAATATCTCGTGTACTCATTTGTTCTCCCCGAATATAGCTGAAGTTGGAGTATAGATAGGCACGGGTTTAACTCAGTCCAAGGCAAGGATAGAGCATGAAGTCAATATATTACAGCGTTTAGGAAGAAAGCAACCACGTGAAGAGATAAAAAAAGGAAACTTAACAACTATAGAGAGCGTGAAAGAAATAATAATGGAAAATATTCCCGTGGAGAATATTGAATTGAAGAGAGGATGATATGAAGTTATTGCGGAAGATTTTTTGTTGTTGAGGTATAAAAAGAGTCCTGGAATATCTTAGAAGGGTATCGAGAGTTTGGGGAGAAAAATCGAGAGTTGCAGAGCAACTTCTCTGCTGCGCAGAGAAGAAGAAGAAGAAGAAAATAACAGTTGACGTCCACTGACTGTCGCAGAGAACTGTCGTTTATAAACAGTACTCGTAACAGTTGGCACGCTTAATTTGATTTTGCAACAGCTCTTGTAACGGTGACTTCTGTAACGCCAAAACAGCGTTGCAGATTCATTGTATTATTAGTTTTCTTTAATAAAAACACCATTTGAGCTATGAATTATATTTTTGAGTGTGTTTTTATCATGAGAAACTCGACCCCTACACTGGGTCGACGGAGGAAGCCGAATTTCATACATGGGTGAATTTATTTTATTTTCTATTTGACTTTTGCAGTAATTAAAATAGAATTATGATTTGAATTAATTAGTTATTATTTTATTTGATGGGTCATGCTTGCTTAGATGTTTTATGTCCCATACTTACGATTTCTAGCTAATATTTTGAGAATCTACCGTGGCAAAAATAAGAGTCCATGTTTTTATTGAGCGATAATTGTCAAAGAATAAATAATTGAACCGATTGATATGAATTCGGTGGAATCCTAGTCCCAGTAACTCTCGCTTTTGTTTATTATTTTCTTTAAATCTTTAAATTTAATCTTCGCAAGTCTTAGAGTTCGAATCCTATTTACTACTACGACAACTAAAAACCATATCAAGGCTCAATTATTTATTCTCAACAATTATCGCTCAATAAATAAAATAATGTCGACTCTCATTTTGCCAAAGTAGATTCTCAAAATATTAGTTATAAATCGTAAGCATGGAACATCAAACATTTAAGCAAGCATGACCCATCAAATAAAATAATAACTAATTAATTCAAATCATAATTCTATTTTAATTAGTGCAAAAGTCATATAGAAAATAAAATTAATTCACCCATGTATGAAATTCGATTCCTCTATAGACCCAAAATGTAAACATTCTTCTTCTTCTTCTTCTTTCTTCGAGGAAATTTAGATTCTCATTATGAAAACACACTCAAAAATATAATTCATAGCTCAAATGGTGTTTTAATTGAAGAAAACTAAAAGTACAATGAATCTAACGCAACGTTGTATTGGCGTTACGAGTAAATCACTTACCATTACAAGAGTTGTTGCAAATTTAAATAAGCGTGCCAAATCCTCAACCAACTATTCGTTACGAGTCCAAACCAATGACTTTTATAAAAGACAGTTCTCCCCGCAATGTTTTTCTCAATGGACGTCAAACATTCTTCTTCTTGGCTTGATAGAGTCGAATATGTTGAGTAAAGAAGAAAATATTCTCCCATGCAATACGTATTATCCAAATATAGGAAAATCAAACCGAGAATATATCCTCCCTGATTTGACGAGAACCAATTGAAGACTCATATTTTATCGCAGCCAAAGTAATTACCGATCTTGTTTCGTCATGACAGCTCAATCCCAGTGAAAGTCCACGTACAAACCATAGATGGGGTGTGATTAGCAGTTGGCTCCCTGGGGTGCCCCTTATCAGCTGGTGTACCCCTTATCCAAAATGGGAGTCCGCTTAACAATTTTCCTCCGGGAGCGCAAAACATCATTTTTCGAGTAACATTCTCCATGAGAGCTTATTTCCTTGAAAAGACTTAAAACAATATTATTAGTGATAAAATGAGTTCTAGCTAATGTAGTTATGGGTGAAAATGCGTCGCACTTTCGTGCTTATCAAATTCCCCAAACTTACATTTTGCTAGTCCTCGAGAAAAACAGAAGAAGACCCGCTATACACTAGTCATATAATAAGAGAGAGAGACCCGCTACACAGCTGGTCATATCAATTTTTTTTTAGACCCGCTAAACAACTGGTCATAACATGCAAGAAAAAAAAAAGACCCGCTATACAGCTGGTCATAACCCTAACAATCATAATATTATTTTTTTTAAACCCGCAACACAGCTGGTCATAAAATAGAAATCTGAAAGGTTAACCACTCCCCCACACTTGAATCTAACATTGTCCACAATGTTTCAAACAGTGCAACCTACAATGGGATGCAATAAATATTAATAAGAGAAACAAATGAAAATCAAAGAGAGGCGATTAGAAGATTTCACCTGATTGGCGCAAGAAAAGTATCATTCTCTGTAACACACATCAAAAGATAGTAATAACAAAGAACAAATAAAAGCAAAAAGACAAAAAAAAAAAAGTAAAAATAATAATAATAGAAAAAACTACCTACTGGATATGTACAGAAACGGATCCCAAAAATTAACAGCCTGAAAATTTGGGGATCAACCCAAAATACATTATTTACAAACGACAGCTTCACAATTATGTTATGAAAATGTGGGGACACTTAAACTGTCAGAAATAGAGACTTACCTTCAAACCAAGTTTTTACAACACAAGGAAGTGTGTAAAGAACATAATATGGAGATAATATTGGCTCATGCACGGTATTAGAAATAGGAAAATCCTCTGGGTATTTAGATGCAAAGTATTCCAACAAAGTTTTAGAAGCACACAATTCTAGCCCTAAATTATGTAACTTTTGGAAGTCTAGGGGTCTAGAAACAACCTCTAAGTTGGGTGAATTATCTTGTGAGATAGATTCATCTATGGAATTAGGCAAATCATCTACACAATCATCCACATGGTCATCCACAAATTCTGTCTGGAACAAAGAGTCACTACAAGACTGATCATCATCATCATTAAATAATTTTTGGCATTCCAGAATTCTCAATCTTTTTTGGCATTAAATAATTTTTGGCATTCCGGCTCTGATAATGTGGAGCATATGGAATGAAAGGAATTCAAGAGCTTTTAACGGCAAGGTGAATTCAGCTGCGACTGTAATCAACAAGGCTCTTTATGAGATGTTCACCTGGTGCTTGGTGTTCAAGGATTTCGAAAACCTTTCTTACTCCTCTGTGATTGATCAATGGCCAAAAGCTTACTTCTAACCCCCTTAATCCAGAGAGTATGTGATACTACTTATGTTAGGGAGTGTGATGCTTTTGTTTTGTCTTAGTCTTTGAATAGTCTTGTGCCCAAGCTGTTCTTTTTGTACTTTGTCCGAGTGGTATAAGCCTTTTATACACTCGTTTTTTATCAATAAAACTTTATCTTTACCGATCAAAAAAAAAAAAGAATTCTCAATCTTTGTTCCAAACTAAGTGGTGTGTATTTGTAATACTTCTCATATATCATTAGAGGCGATTCTTCACTTACCTCATGTGGAGCAAAAACTCCATACCGTTACCTATGCTTATATTCACCAAGTGTCATCTCAGATGAGGTTGCCTGATAATTTGAATTTTTACGCTTATATTCCGCCAGCGTCATCTTAGGTGACGTCTCCTCAGAAGAAGTCATCATCCTCAAAAAGTCCCTGAAAACAAATACAAAAAGAAACGCATAAAAAGGAAAAAAAATAAAATCTAAAATGTAATGAAAATATTGTACAAAATAAATAAAAATAAACCTAAAAATTAATCTAAAAACAAGTCCGCGTCGGCGGCGCCAAAAATGATGGTTATTTTCAATTGTTGTTGTAGTAATAAGATTCGAAATCTAAGACTTGTGAAGATTAAATTTAAGGATTTAATGAATAAAAGCGAGAGTTACTGGGACTAGCTAGGATTCCACCAAATTCATATCATAAGGCTCAATTATTTATTCTCAACAATTATCGCTCAATAAATAAAATAACGTCGACTCTCATTTTTCCAAAGTAGATTCTCAAAATATTAGTTATAATTGGTAAGCATGGGACATCAAACATTTAAGCAAGCATGACCCATCAAATAAAATAATAACTAATTAATTCAAATCATAATTCTATTTTAATTAGTGCAAAAGTCATATAGAAAATAAAATAAATTCACCCATGTATGAAATTCGGATTCCTCCATAGACCCAGTGTAGGGGTTTAGCTTCTCATTATGAAAACACACTCAAAAATATAATTCATAGCTCAAATGGTATTTTTATTGAAGAAAACTAAAAGTACAATGAATCTGCAACGCTGTATTTGCGTTACAGAAATCACCGTTACAAGAGTTGTTGCAAATTTAAATAAGCGTGCCAAACTGATTGTTACGAGTCCTGTTTATAAAAGACAGTTATCTGCAACAGTCAATGGACGTCAAACATTCTTCATCTTCATCTTCATCTTCTTCTTCTCTGCAGCAGAAGATAAATCTACTCTGCAACCCTTTGTTCTTCACCCCTATCACTCAATATCCCCTCTAAAACATTCCAGCACACTATATATACCCAACAAATCCTCCAACTATCAACAATAACTCCAGAATCTTCCGCATTCACTCTCTGCATTTTTCCGAGATATTATTCCCTTATATTTTTCTTCTCTCCATTCTCACGCCTCTGCTCGTGTTGTTCACACTCCAAACTTGTTACCAACATCTCAGATGAAGTCAAAACACTTCCAACTAACGCCATGCATAGAAAACACGTACAATCCCGTGTCTTTCTTCAATCCCTGTTTGACTTTGACTCGGTGAGTATACTCCGTTTTTTTTCGAAAACAACCAACTTACCAATTCTGTTTCAAAGAAATAGGCTGGTATCAATCCAATTTCGTGCTGAAATCTCGGCAAAAATCTTATAAAATCAATACAACATATATTGTATCCTCAACCAACTATTCGTTCCCTGTTTAGATGCCTTGAACATATCCCAATCCAAACCAATGACTAAATCAGTTGAAATATCTCCCAAAATCATTAACAGAACCACGAGTATTTATCGTCCCCCGTTTTGTTTTCTCACGCGTCTGTATCTCTATGTTACCGAGTTAATTGTAATCTTCCTTTTTATTCTCATAGGTGTCTTCTGAGCTGGCTTTCCTTTCTTATCTTGGCTTGATAGAGTCGAATATGTTGAATAAAGAAGAAAATATTCTCCCATGCAATACGTATTATCCAAATATAGGAAAATCAAACCGAGAATATATCCTCCCTGATTTGACGAGAACCAATTGAAGACTCATATTTTATCGCAGCCAAAGTAATTACCGATCTTGTTTCGTCATGACAGCTCAATCCCAGTGAAAGTCCACGTACAAACCAGAGATGGGGTGTGATTAGCAGTTGGCGCCCTGGTGTGCCCCTTATCAGCTGGTGTACCCCTTATCCAAAATGAGAGTCCGCTTAACAATTGTCCTTGGGGAGTGCAAAACATCATTTTTCGAGCAACATTCTCCATGAGAGCTTATTCCCTTGAAAAGACTTAAAACAAGATTATTAGTGATAAAATGAGTTCTAGCTAATGTAGTTATGGGTGAAAATGTGTCGCACTTTCGTGCTTATCATACTTAAGAGGTACATACGGACTCTCCATGTCAAGAGCTTCATCATATTTGCACAACCTGTTAGTTAAGTCATTCGCATGAGGGAACTTCCCTACTCCTCAAAGACACGATCCAAAGATGATAAAGGCAAAGGAGTGTGGCTGGGGACTGCTCAGCACTACCCATCTCAAAGATGTTGAATTTTGAGAGACGCAAGCACGCCATCATTATGATTCCAATATATCCAAAGACGAGGACATACTCAAGAGAGCAGACGTATTGTCAAAGACCAGCGATATGCCTGGAAGTCTATGAAACGCAACGTAGACGCAAAGACGGCCTCATGATCAGTAACTCGTACGATCCTCATCAACATAGGGTTGAACTCCAACTCTCATCCAAATTATTTCCTCAGAAACCCAACGTGACAACATCTATCAAGTCGAAAGCTCAGTGGATACTCGTGGGCAGGTGACTGTCTCCCTCTTTCCCATTCCATGAGGCAACATCAAGGAAGCTATCCGCTCCATCATTAGCTTCTCTCTCTAATAACGAGACAAGCTCTACCACTATATGAAGACTTCCAAGTTCGTGCTCATAGCTATCACGCCTCTCCCTGTCAGTCTCTTCTGATCACAGCTGCTGCCAAGAACCGTTGTTGCTCGTTTGTTGATACCATCCCGAGCTTCACCATAGCAACAACCACTACGGACAAAGGTAATCCGAACTTCTGCATATTTTATTTTCCCATAGAGAAGTAATAGAGTCCCGGAGGCGAGATGGCGATATCTTTATTATGGTAAACCCACCGACCATACAAGATAGAACCATGTAAATCACGCTTGGGGACTAAGGCTCAACACGGAATCCCTTCACTGTCAAGGACCTTTTCAACCCAGAAGAGACAGTCAACCAATAAGTTATAATCATGACAAGGTTACCACTTTTCAAAGATGCAACGTAAGAGTATCATAACCTCCCTGTTTGGGAGGCGCCCGACAAGCAGTATTTGGTTCAACCATCCATAAACACTGTTATCAATGAAGAATCAAAGAGGAAAGTCGCGCCTCAGCAAGCCATACTGACCGACAGAATCATGCCTTCCACAGAACTCAGTGACGCATACCCAAGGCCTGCACGAATTTGCGCATCAACAACCACATCGCCGACAAAGTCAGATTCGGTGTTTCTAGATTTCCAATTTCCTATGGGAGGGGTACATGGGCTGCCAAAAGTTTGGATACAATACAGATCTATCAAGAGCGACTCCCGCCCATTGATCAACAAATGATGAATCCAAAAGATTGTCGCCTTCATCAATTCGTCAACCACCTTACAGGAAAATACAGTGGAAGTACGTCTTTCAAGAGAAAATAAGCTCGGGATAATTACACATGGGGACTGCCAACACAAGATGCCTTCACGTCCCTCGACCGTTTTATTTCTAATATTAGCATCATCACTGTTGAAGCTTTACGAGCCACATAAATTTCTCAACATGAATACTTACATGTGCATAAAAGACTCCAAAAGTACAAGTCAGAGATATTTTCACATATCCAGACACGCCATCGAATCTGAAGTGTAGGTGGGGACTGCTCATCGCATCCCATTCCATACAACCATCCAAGATTCATAAGACGGTTCAAAAGATGTCGCTTGGAATGAAGTCCTTGAAGATTAGCGGCACATCATCCATCCTTCTACATACCTAGCCAGCACGCCACAAATCTTCAAGAAGCGTGTAGTCTGCAAGGGGAATATCAAACAAAAGAATAGGGGAGCTCGGATTGCAAAATCATGTACACAGGCTCTACTTTAACCTTACCGAAGAGCGCTACATCTAAAGTTTCAAGATATTGCGAGTTCTTTCTAAGAATTAGGATTTCTTAGTCTGGAAATTTCATTCATCCAACCGGAAATATAAAATCATAAAAGCAGCATGAATGAGGTATTATTATTCGATCAAGCCCTGGATCCAGCCGCATGAAACAAAGACTACTAAACATCAAAGAAATGTCATCAACGCCAAGGCCAATGGAGCCTTCACTAGAGTCCTCTCCAGGAGATGCTTCAACATCCTCTCGAGCCGCTTCAACACCCTTTTCGGAAGCTACATCAACGTTCTCTTTGGGAGCTGCTTCAACATCTTTTTCAGAAATTGCTTCAACATCCTTTTAAGGATATCCCTCATGATAGGGCTCGTCCACATCAGAGTCGAGGATTATGACGTCGTTATGAATAGGGTATTCACGTTTATCCAGGAGTTCATGTTATGCTCCACCCTCCTTCACTTTAGCCGGGCGGCAAACCTTTCAGCCCTAGCACTTGTTAGTTGAGATTCTTCATCACGCCTCCACTTTTCCTTCATGCTAACCGAAGCCAGGAAAGCTTGGACACGCTCTCGAACGATACTCATATGTACAAGGGACTTGGAATGCATTTTGAGATCCCAACCAATCGTATGCCTAATCTACCTGGGGCCAACCGACATCATGCTAGGGGAACGCTCACCTGGACGCCTCTTGAACGTGACATGTTCCAAGGACAGGCCGACCCATCTCTCCTGGTAACATCTAACTTTGTCTCATAAGTTTTATCTTTATCTGTCACCATCTAGTGCTTACCCCGCAACAATGTCACTGTTACGTACTAAGCAGGGGAATTAATGTTGATGGTGGTTTTTAGTTCAAGGGATAAAATCGTAAACCCTGTGTTTAATGCGCTGTCATCGTGCAAAGGAACATAAGTCATTTAAAAGCAATGAGTGCTTAAGCCTCTTCGCTCACATATGTATTGAGCAATTCAATATATCTTTATATATGAAATTTACTCAGAATGGTGCGTGCAACAGCAATCCCAAAATATTTTGTGAATTTTATCTTCCACCGGCATTATTCACTAATGCATTGCCTTCCTAGTATTTTCGTATGCAATGTTCCCAGCCGAACTCTCAATATTGGCATGACATGACGATTAAATGTTCACTCTCAGCAGAGTAGCGTCAATCTCCCGAAGTGTCAGTATTGAGACCTGCATGAAAACACTCACGTAGGCCACACCACTCTCTATAAAGAGAGCAGCGCGTTTACACACTTTTTAATTAAAAGTTAGCGCGATTGAACACGTTTAAATTCCTTAAGGAAAATCTAGATTTTTCATATAAGTCTCAAAAATGATCACGGCCACACGATTTGGCCGCGCGATTTAGCAAGCATAGACTACTCCTGGAAGAACTAGGCAATCATCGTATTGACCACCGGCGGGCCCACTAGTGCCCTAGTCAATCGAGTCCTATTTTGTTCATTCACAAGTGCTTCGAACGATTAGCCCAAACATGGGTGATCACGCTGTCGAAGAAGAGAGCTCAAACGAGCTAGACCGACCAAAACGGTCTCAGAAACGTCACAACCGTCCAACTTCGCTAGCCTAGTTGGACGGCTTGGATTTTCCCACAAGCGATTAAGGAAGTGCCGGAGTGTTCGTTGGCGGCCCAACTTCCCCTTTGGTCGATCGACCTGCCTGTGAAAAGCCTATAGGGCGTTAAATCGTTTGCCCGAACTAGGACAAACACGCTATTTCAAAACCCTAATTTTGGGTTGCGGCAGTATATTATTGTCGCAAACCATCATATTCGTCCAACTTCGCCAGCCTAGTTGGACGACTTAGATCGCGTTCCAAATGATCAAGGAGGTGCCAATGCGTTCACCACCATCCCAATATTATCTCCCCGACCAATCGACTTGCTCATGGGAAGTCAATGGCACACCAAATCGTTCGATTGAACTAGGGTAGACGCGGCTGCTTTGAAACCCTAATTGATATTTGCGGCAACATCTTACTGCCTCAAATCGATCACAACCATCCATCTTCGCCAGCCGAATCAAGTGGCTTAGATCTAATTTTAGATGGCCCAGGAGATGTCAGCATATTCACCAGAGGCTCATCTTTACACATGGCCAATCGGAGTGTTCGAATCAGCGCCCAACGCTTTGATTCGACTAGCCAAAGCATGGTTGGCCGCGCGGCCCCTAAACCCTAAATTCTGTCAACGACAATATACAACTGCCGCAAATCATCTCGTCCATCCAACTTTGCCAGCCTAGTTGGATGGTGTAGATTTATTTTTATAAAACTAAATAATTAGCATTGTAATCACCGGCCATCCCTCGTCCACAGGGAGTGATCGACCAAGAGACAGCTCGACCATAGGGTCCTCAAACGATTACCCAAAGATGGCAGGTCGTGCTACTTTTAAGACGCTCAATCCGTGACTGATTTGATCGAGCTCAAAAACAGCGATGCTTCTAGCACATCGATTATTTTCAGCTGCTTATTCGAAAGCGATGCTTTATATACATCGATTACAAGCAATGCTTTATAAATATTGGTTTCACAAATAATTTATTATTTGACCTAAAAGCACTATGTGCTGCTTTCAGCGACGAGTCCCATGACTCGATCCACTTACTCGAGACATCAAACATGTCACAAACTGGGGGATGCTCACTGGGGTATTAGTCTGGCGGTTTACAGCGTGCGGCGTGCAACGCTCCCATTACGAGAACGTGTCAGGGAAGAACGGACGGTTAACAACAATGAGATAGTGGGTGAAGGCGTGACCAGTTTCCCCTCATAGTGGAAACGCGGTGATTACCACTCTTTACACAACTCCACGTCTCCATTGCTTAATCACCTCCACTTCCTACGAGATCCGAGTGTGCTCGAACATGACTTGTATAAATAAGATTTCAACCTATTTCGAAAAGGAAACACAAGTTTTATCAACACAAGTAGCCAGAAACCATTTTCTGATACAACTCATAAAACAGCCACACCTTCATAATTCAACATTCTGATCTCAAACACCTTCTCCGCTTCCCTCCCTAAGATCAACCCTTGTCCTTCACCTTGTGACCGAATTGAATCTTGAACGGCCATTTCTTGGTTTAGGCCAGAGTCTTACATATTGATCTCTCGAATCTAAAAGTACTCCCGTGCAGTGCATTTGTTTAGGGTTTCAATTCGTTTCTCATCAACACACCCCAAATTTACCAAAAAATAGCAGAATCGGTTTTTACCCCAAAACAACAGGGTGGCCAAAAAACACTGAAAATTAAACCTCCATGGTCCATTTTAAAGACAGATTGGATAATTTTTGTTGATTCCTCTTTTAAAAAGGGAATTTATCCATGGGATATACTTACATCTTATACTTTGTAGATCAAAAAGTTCTAATGCACCTCAATGTGGGTTCAGAATGGGCTTCCTAAGCCCTCCATGCAGAAACCAAAGCTCTCCTAAATGTAGTGAATTAGTTAACAGAAAATATCTTATCTAGTGTATCGATTGTTACGGACTGTAAAATTCTTGCCGAGACTATTACCATAAAAGACAAGATTACCTCGTGGTTAGATGAGAATACTATTGAAAAAATTATTATTACTCTAGGAAATCTTCCTCAAGCTCAAGTTAGATATATAAGCAGAGATCACAATGCAGCGGCGGACTCAGTTTCAACATAGATCTATGCACATTTTCCAACGAGTTCATGACGCAAGCATTGAGTCTAATATTTTTTATAAACATGAAATTGTAAACTTATTGTATTACATTGCTTGATTTATATTACTAACCTTTTCATCAAAAAGAAAAAAAAAAGACAAAAAAAATAACATTCCACAAATCAATAAGGTCTGGTAGGTACTTTTCAAATTTGAAGAGGCCAATGGGGAGTATCCATTCGGGAATTGAATAACCGGATAGGATATAAGGTCATCCAATGCCGGTTGTAATTATTTATTTATTTTTCTTTCTCCTATCATTCAATCAATTTTATTATTGTTTTTATTATAATTTTTTAATCAAATTAATAGACAAAAAAAATAATCAAACAGAGCTTGTGGTTGGTAACCTAGCAACAAGTTGGGCTCCAACACCTCTTTGAATAACTACGCCTAATCTATAAAAAATAAAACTACCTAAGCCGCTACTGGCATCATTGCTCATCAGGAAATTCCGTAGGCGCTTGAAAAAACAAGAGTATCTTGAAAAAAACAAGAGTATCCTCGCCAAGTTCCCCTAAAGTGGAGAAGAGAAAGCTAGAACACTTAACCCATATCCACGTGCAAGACACTTGTCCAAATATTTTGGCTTGATCTAGTGTTGCACGGAGCAGAAACGGCACCGTAAATAGCCTTCCCGAGCAAATGAGCGAACCCCATCACCACACTGAATGGAGAAACACCTGTGACATCCATACAAACATCTTGCCCGTTTTCCCAATTAAGAACAAGAATATCAGCAGGCTTAAGATCTCTATCATCATTCAATGACTGGATATAAAAACTTAAAAAAAAAATATTACTTGAAAATAAATCCGGCTATATTTTGACCGCATGATAATCTTTTTTTACTTTTATTTATCTAGATTTTCCATAGTGGAAAAAATATATACAAAATTCTGATCATCCCTATTTATATGGGTTATTCTTGAGGTGTGGATGTTTATACATCCATACCACAAGAGTTGCCTTTTCCTAGTGGTAGTTTTGGGCTTCCGCATGACTGTATGGTTAAGTTGAAATACTTATAATGGTTAAGTTGGATAAAACACGACCGTAGATTTATCTTCTTTCTAAACATATTCTGACCACTCTTTATCTAGGCTAAGTTAGTTAAATTGTGTTATGTATTACAGAAAAATGTAAACATATATATATATACAAAACCCTAAATTTCGAGTTACATAGAAAAAAACAAAAACTTAAATCGAGGTGATTATACATTCTATTTTTAAAAGTCATCTCTTATTTACTTGTTCATCCCATGTGTTTGAGCATCGCTCAGTCAAACTCACAAGTGTTGTTATTCAAGCTTGTTGTCAAATTTAGTTATCAAAACTATATCTTGATTTCTAGTCTACACTTAGTTAAGTCTCGATCTAGGATAGTGAAGTTGAAAAACGAACCAGTCATCATTTGCGTTCTACCGTTTGAAGACGAAGATCAACCGAAGCTTTTAGAAAACTTCATCAACAAAAGCTAAGTGAAGACTGAACCAGCTATTTCTCAAGTTATATTCACTTTTCTATCTTGAGACGATTGTCACATAACTAATTGGACTAGCTTGCATAGACAAGAATTTCGAGTCGAGAATCAATTATTTAGTTTACGAATTTCTCAAAATATAATGACTAAGCTTAATAAACATTTGTTCATACTTGATCAAATTTGGTGGAGAACAATTTATTATTCGGAATTAAACCATGATTCAAGTTTATCGTTCAAAAATAGCTTGGAATAGTGATATGTGTCATTGATGTTATTCAGGAATATTTCGAATCAATTTAAAGAAATGTAGAACTACCATATTCGGAATACTAGACATTGTTATTAGTCTTACAAATCGAGAATATTGTTATATGTATGAATCCACATTATATGTATTCGTACACGTAGCTGAGTATCTATATATCGATTTTCAGATTTGTGTGATATGCATACTCGTATGTACATCATAGGAAAATATGTTTGTTTCGTGATCTAGATAGGTATGTATATTCGTATACCAACCATTGTGGAACTGTGGTAAGGGAACCATATTAAAATAATCAAACCGGTATGCGAGCAAAAATAGTTATATGTTCTAGAACCAGTTTAGCACCCAAACCAGTAGTAAACTTGACATTCTGTGAACTCCGGAACCGGCAAATGTCCAAAGTTTGCAAACCGGTACGTGAACTAAAAATTTCTGTAGACTCCAGAACTTTGAATTAGTTCAAAGCTTGCAAACCGGTACGTGAACTGAAAAGTTCTGTAAGAGTCCGGAACTCGGTAATTGAAAAGTTCAGTTACAATTAAATCAGCTCTTCGATAGTCAGTTCAAGATAATCGAAAAGAAAAAAGTCATGATTCATAATCAGAACAAGCTGATCTCTGAATATACAACCCTAAGGAAGAACATCTGTATTGTGAATCGAATGGTCGTTGTACTAAGACAGGAGCACAACATGTTAACCATTCAATGGGTAAAAGATATTGGAGAGTCATTCTTTGATGGAGTTGCAAAAAAGGTATGAAGAAATAGACGAAATCTAAGTTTTCTTTTCTTATTAGATTTCTCTTGATTTTCTTTTGTTATCTAGGAAACTTATTTTGAGAATTGTATTCTTGAGAAGGATAACTAGGGTTTGGTATAGCAAAGATTGTGAGTACACATAGCTATTTGCAACGTTTTTCATCTTGCATGTTTTTAAATTTATTTATTTAAATTCTAGAGTTGTTGGAAGATGAACTTGCAGTATGTAATTATTATTGGTTTAATTATTGCAAAATTCTTATGAAATATTTGTGCCTTTACGTTCTCGTGAGTCGAGCTAATATTTCATATATGCTCAAAAGTTAAATCTATTATGTTTTTATAAACGGAAAATAGAACAAACTCTTTGAGATTTTTCTCGCAGTATTGATCTTTTTGTGATCACACTTTTGTGTTTTATTGCTTGACACACTCCGTAAGATTCTCTTATGTTGAGTAAAATCGAGTAAAATTGTCTCGTTGTTTGTAATGGCCTTGAGATCAATTTATGTCGATACTATAATCCTTGTGATTTGTTAATGTCCAAAATCTTTCTTTTCACGAAAGTAAGGTCACTCATGTTGTTCTCTCGGGAATGACATTTTATGTGTGTGTGTGTGTGTGTGGGGGGGGTTTATTAAATGAACTTGTGTTTAATTGTTATATCTTTGTGGGGAGTGTGGTTGTGGAATTATAAAGGGGATGCTTGTATCTTTTTAATCTACTAGGATGAGCGCTAAGTATTTATTACTGTGTGAAATCATCTAAAACAAGTTGATATGAGGAGTTTAATTTTAACTATGTTATTATGTAGTATCTCCATCTTCCTTAAAGTTTGAGATATCTTTTGGTTGTATTCATTACGATCCCGCGATTTTCGTACCTTTGTTAATTTTATTGACCAAAAGGGGGAGAATTATTTAGTAGTTTCATATACATATGGTTTACGGATCATTATGTAAGGGGGAATGGATCATTTAAGCAATAGGTTTACCTATTAAACAAAAGATGTAAGTATTGATTAAGGGGGAGAAACATATCACCATAGTATTACTTTAAGGTTGAAATACAATTGAACTTTGGAGAGAAGATAATAATACTATTACTGCATAACGACGATTGAGAATATTTATTTTCAATAAGTTGTTATTGTTATGGAATCGGTTCTTCAACAACAACGATGTTGAGTTGAACACCTTCAAAATCATTGCAACTTGATATAACGAAGAGTTCAAGGAGAGTTGAAGTGTAATGACCCGTCCCTCCACCGATATTGTCCCCACTTAGCCACTGCGGTTATCCGGAAGTGTGGGGTTTTCAACGGGCATCGCTGCGGTTATCCAGCAATAACTTCCAAGGAGGTCACCCATCTCTGGATTACTCCCGCCCGAGCACGCTTAACTGCAGAGTTTTCTGCCAACTCTGGAGCCAAATATGCTGAAAAGGCCTCGGTGTTAGCAAAGGACAAACCATTACCTATATTCCATTTCATCGGCGAACCACTGCCGAAATCGGGGTATTACATGAAGAAACCAAGGAAATCAAGAATACATGGTGGATCGAGAAGTTTTTTCAAAACTTTATTTTTTGTTATTCATATGTATTAAATAGTTTTGTCACTAAAATTGACAAAGGGGGAGATTGTTAGAGCATTGCTCGGTCAAACTCACAAGTGTTGCTATATCAAGCTTGTTTTCAAATTTAGTTGTCAAAACTATATCTTGATTTCTAGTCTACAATTAGTTAAGTCTTGGTCTAGGATAGTGGAGTTGAGAAACGAACCAGTTATCATTTTGCGTTCTACCGTTTGAAGGCGAAGATCAACCAAAGCTTTTGGAGAACTTCATCAACAAAAGGTAAGTGAATACTGAACCACCTATTTCTCAAGTTAAATTCAATTTTCTATCTTGAGACGATTGTCGCATAACTAATTAGACTAGCTTGCATAAACAAGAATTTCGAGTCGAGAACTAATTATTTAGTTACGAATTTCTCGAAATATAATGACTAAGCTTAATGAACATTTGTTCATACTTGATCAAATTTGGTGGAGAACAATTTATTGTTCAGAACCAAACCATGATTCAAGTTTATCGTTTGAAAATAGCCTGGAACAATGATATATGTCATTGATGTTATTCAGAAATGTTTCTAATCGATTTAGAGAAATATAGAACTACTATATTCGAAATACAAGACAGTGTTATCAGTTTTACAAATTAAGGAAACTGTTATATGTCTGAAGCCGTATTACATGTATTCATACCCGTAGCGAAGTAGCTATATATCGACTTTCAAATTTGTGTGATATGCATACTCGTATGTATATCATGGAAAAATTTGTTTGTTTCGTGATCCGGATAGGTATGTATATTCGTATACAAACCATTGTGGAACTGTGGTAAGGGAACCAGATTAAAATAATCAGACCGGTATTCGAGCCAAAACAGTTATATGTTTTAGAACATTTTAATACCCAAACCGGTACGTAAACTTAACGTTCTGTGAACTCCGGAACCGGCAAATGTACAAAGTTTGCAAACCGGTACGTGAACTAAAAAGTTATGTAGACTCCGGAACTTTTAATTAGTTCAAATCTTGCAAACCGGTACGTGAACTAAAAAGTTCTATAAGAGTCCGGAACTCGGTAATTGCATAAGTATGCAAACCGGTTTATGAACTGAGTATTTCTGTTGACTCCGGAACTCGGTCATTGCATGTAAGTTTGCAAACCGGTCCACGTACTCTGACTCAGCCTATTCACAAACAGTTCAAGTACTTGTACTTCGTACATTTACAAACTATGTCGATTGTGATTCAATTGCAATTAAGCTAATTCTATGAAGTAATTTGCATTTGATCTTTTCTCAAATTAACACTAGACTCAATTGATCAAATGATTGTGACTCAATATTAGTGTCTTGTGAACATGAAAATGAGTTTTAAGCTTTTAAGTTCAAACATGCTAGTTTTGGCTAACCATATTGAACATAGTCTTTATACACGGTTCAGTTACAGTTTACTTAACCATGGTGTATATCTTGTGTATGTGAATAAGATTCAAAGCTTTCATCTAACGGTGAATATTGATTGCTCGATTCCAAAGCTATCTTAGCTTAAACCTAAAGTAACCTAGGATTTGAAGTATGTATAAGGGGAACTCTTGACAACTGGGATTTTTGAATCCTGACACTACTTTTTGGTGTGTCCTAGTTGTATCTAGAGTCGTTTTCTCCAGAAACCCTTTTAGGGTTTAGCGACTACAAACACTTCATTGGGATTCGTGAAGCCAGGTCCAGTTATCTTTTATCTTGATAACTTGAGTATCCCGATCTTGATTGTTTGTAGAGCCTTGCTCCATCAATCAAGATAGATAGTAATCAACAAAGTCTCTTTGTCTCACACTTTGTTGATTCCGCAAGTTTTATACTTGTGAGGAGAATAATAATCTAGGTTGCACTTCGGGTTGCATAAGTCCGGATTTTGAGGATAACCAGACTTTTGACTAAGTTGCTATCGATTTTCATCGCCTGGATCTATCGTTTGATCTGATCATCCATTTAGATCGTAAATCAGTAAATCAAATATAGGCTTAATCTATGAGAGGCGAATTTGGTTTAAAGTCTTCAATTGAGTTGAAGCAACTCTTAGTTGGTGTGGAATCAATTGCGTAGAGTCCTGCTGGGAATCAAGAAGCATAAAAAGCGCGACTGTACCTGACTCAGTGGAAGATTGAGTTCGGTATCAACTACGTTCCGCACTGAAGTTGATTGGTAGTAGGCTAGTGTCTATAGCGGATTAATACAGTTTGGTGTTCAATCTGGACTAGGTCCCGGGGTTTTTCTGAATTTGCGATTTCCTCGTTAACAAAACTTCTAGTGTCTTTGTTATTTCTTTTCCGCATTATATTGTTTATTTTTATAATTGAAATATCACAGGTTGTGCGTTGATCAATCACAGTAGCTACGTCCAACCTTGTTAGTTGGAAAAGACTTGATTGATCCTTGGACATTGGTCTTTGGTACCGTCCAAGAACTCCCTTTGTAGTTAGGTTCACGGATTCAATTCTGTAAACGTTTTAACAACAAGAGAGAGAGCCATATAACTCTAGGCACTTTCCTTGATTGAGTTTTTATTCCCAGAGTTGTGTTGAGTTTGTCCATACAGATTGCCTAAGAAAAAGTTGGTGGTGTATTTTGGTACCCCCGGCATTTTCAGTTGGTATCAGAGCAGGCAAACACGTTAAGACCTAATAAGTCTGTGTTTGGAAATCTTGTAGAATTTGTATTCACATACAAACATGTCTCCAACCAGTTTTGATAATGCCAAGTGCTTGGGACTTACCTCAAAAATAAATCCTTAGTTGATTCTTCCGAATCCAGAGGAAAAAATAACATGTTGTCAATCTCTGATGATATGCTTCCCTTAATTAATGAGTTGGAACTTACCATAAGTCTAAAAAAGGCCGTTGAGTTCATTGATCTCCAAACCTCTAGAATTAGAGATCTTGAAGAAAAATGTACTCAGGTTTCAGATGAGCTTGATAAATCCCTTGAAAGGGAGTGTGGACTCTCTGGTTATATTAACAATCTCTCTAAGGATATGTGCAGATTTGAACAAGATATTACTGATCGAGATGAAAATATACCCTTAGAGAAAGTCTAACTATAAAAGAATTTTTACTCAAGTCTCACAAATTGGAAAAGGACAGTCTTTGTGTGGATAAAGAGAAACTTGTCGCATATCTTCTATTTTCTCATGAACAATGTCATGCTTTGAAAGAAGAAAACTCTGTTTAAAAAGTAAATTTAACTCACTGCCTGTTGTTACAGTTCCTGTGACACTACCATGCGTTGGGAAAGTTACTACTGAGGAGTTGTCTGGAAAAAAACGTTCACGTAACCTGCCAACACCTAATGAAGTTATGTGTAAAAATAATGCAACAAAGGTTTCTATTCCATAATTTTGTTCACATTGTGGTAAGAAGAATCATGTTGCTCTAAATTGTTATTTTAGAAAGAAACAAATTTCTAATCTCCAAAAATTACTCAACTTTGCAATCGAAGAGGTAAAAAATCTGTCTGCATTGGATTTTGTCTCTGTAAAAAATCAAAAAACTTATAGGAGGAACAACCTGGGTGATTCCACACGAAATCTTCATAAGTAAAGTTACTTTCAAAATGTAGTACCTAATAGCACTACAAAATCAGTACTCGTACTGATAGTGAAAGTACTTCTGGGAGATCTAAGTCGGAAAATGGAATCCAAGTGATTCTGATCCTCATCTTGCTTCTCGAGGAAACCCTCATTCAGAAAATCGTTTTAAGAAAACGGATTTTTAAAACTTCCATACTGCACGTGAAGTTAGTTCAAAACCTCATAAAAAACGATACAAAAGAAGAGAAAGATGTCACAAGAATGTAAATCTCGAAGTATCACTCGATACCAGTGGTGAGATTTTGTCTCACTTTGTTGGATAATCTCAACAGGTATGTCCTTGAAACTAACTTGAGAGTTACAAGGATTATACATATCAAGGATTAATACAAATGACATTTCAAGTCTATATCAGGGCTCAACTACATTCCACGAATACTCTTGTGGGAATGTTAAATATCTTTGATCACAAGCATTTATCCAAAGCTGGAAAGGATATTGCTTTCAAAGAACAAAAGAACACTAAACTACTTGATAAAAGTAAAAGTGTTGGAAACTCATTGAATGATCCTATTGAGACTGAATCATCGGATGAAGATCTTGACAACTCAGTTTCTCTGATCACAAGAAAGTTTAGAGATCTTCTTTTGAAGAGAAGTAAACGATTCACCAGAGATAAACCTAAATCATCATTTAAGCCTCGTGATCGTGTCCCTCCTAAAAACAGGGATACTGTCGACACTGATGATGAGGATATGCCATAGTGCTTCAAGTGTAAAGGTATTGGTCATTTTGCTAATGAGTGTCCAAATCATAGAAAATACACTGGTAACAAAGGTCTTGCTGCAACTCTTGATAAACATCTGATCACTATGATTCTATAAAAGATGAAAAATCAAGTGTAGCACTCCTTGGTGAAAATATCAATTATGATAATTGTAGTAATACTCATATCAACCTTGACATTTTTCCTGGAGACACATCTTCGACCGCACTGGAGGATGAAATGGATTTTTCCTTGTCTAATGAAAACTCTGTCTCTTATGTTGCAGGTACTTCGCTTTGTTTAGCAGCATGTTCGGCTATGGTGCCTGAACCATCATCCTCCACATTGACATGTCCTTATTGTACTATTAAGGGTCATGAACTCTCTAATTGTTTCAAGTACAAACATAAAGTAAGGTATGTCAATAAACTGCAGCGGAGAGCTAGTCGATTAGCAAACAAGCTTAAACTGTGTCTGAAATCAAATCCACCCGAGGTATATAAATTTAACTCCTCTCATAAGAAGTTGATTTCTAAGTAAAAGGTTAGATTCCTACAGAAAATAACTAGGTATAAATGACCTATGAAGAAGGATGTTGATAATGTCGTGAAGGAATCCTGTGGTGGGCAGATTATTGTTCACCCCAACACAGTCTAACTGTGTTGATAGTGCATCTTGTCTCATGTGCCCGTATTTCGAAAAGAGACAAGAATTGTGCACAGTCGGGCTCTAGGGTCAGAAACTTTTTAGTTTGTATCTTGAATACTATTACTTGATTTTCTATTTTTCAAGTAATGGTATTGAAAAGATTTCACCCTATTTGTATAAAAAGGTTAAAATCGACATTTATATCCCTCTTAGGTTTTTATGTGTTGAATGTATGTGAACCCTACTTTCTCTGTATATAGGTTTCGTAACTCTACAGTCTTTTTCCTCTTTGAAACTCTTTTCATCAAAAGTTGCTTGTGGGACTGTTTTATTTGTGATTCCTTTCACAAACCCATATTTCAAACTTATGGAGACTCCAAGTATCATCCCTTTTGATGGAAAAGATGTTAATATGATTGTAAAATCTTCAATCATGAAGGAAAAAGAGAAATCCCATTCTTCTACAACTTTGAAGAGTTAAAACAAACTAGGATGGAGGTTCTACAAATGAAAGCTATTGTTCTAAGATCTCTTGAAATTTAGAAGGCCCTGGTTCGGCAACAATCAAGAAGGTTTGTTGGAATTGACTCCTTTCTTCATGAACCTTATGTTCCAATGTCTGTTGACGACAAGGAGTTCGGGGACGATAAATAATTTTTCAGGAATCTTAATGTCTAGGAAACTTCCTATGAGAATTTATTCTTATGTTTAAGAAGGATAACTAGGGTTTGGTATAACAATTATTGTGATTACACATAGCTATTTCCAACGATTTTCATCTGGCCATGTTTTAAGATTTATTTATTTAAATTCTAAGTTATTTGGAAGATGATCTTGCAGTATTTAATCTTATTGGTTTTATATATTGCAAATTTTTTATGAGATATGTATGTATTTACGTTCGTGAACTGTGCTTATCTCATTTATGCTCAAAAGTTAAGTCTATTATGTCTTTATGAAAATATTGATAAAAGATAGAATGAACTTTTTGAGAAAGTTCCGCAGTATTGATCTTTCCCTGATCCACTTTTATGTGAAAGTAATGTATGGCTCTGTAAGTTTTCTTATGTTGAGTGTTTCTGATTAAATTAATCAATAAGATCTTCTTGTGGTTAATTTATTCGAGTTTACTGGATACAAATCCATGTGATTTGTTAATGTCCAAAGAAATCCTTCTTTTCTCGTAAAAGCAAGGTCGCTCATGTTGTTCTCTTGGGAATGACATCAAATGAGGGAGAGTTCTTAAATGAACTTGTGCTTAATTGCCATATCTTTGTGGGGAGAGCGGTTGTGGAATTTTTTAGGAGTTATCTTGTATTTTTATAAACTCCTTGATGAATACACTAAGTTTCGACTATGTGAAATCATCGAAACAAAGTTGATATGTTCTCTTTTAGTCATGAATTATCTCTTGAGAATTTCATTATGATCCCATAGTTTTCGTACCTTTTCCAATTAAATTGAGAAAAAGGGGGAGAATTATTTGGTAGTTCACACTACATACATATGGTTTACGAATCATTATGTAAGGGGGAGTAGTTTTCTTTATGAGATGAAAGTATTGACTAAGGGGGAGTGATACATATCACCATAGTATTATTTCAAAGTTGTGATGCAATTGGACTTTGATTCGATATAATAATAATATGACATTGTATAATAATGTTTGAGAACCTTTCGTTTTCATATTGTTATGGCGACGAATCTTCAACAACAATGATGCTGAGTTGAACACATTCAGAATTGATGGAGAACTTGAAGTAACGAAGAATTCAAGGAAGTTGAAGAGCCAAGGAAATCAAGCATGATGGATCGGAAGCTACAAAGTTTATTTATTTTGTAATCCATATGTATTGATAGTTTTGTCACTAAAATTGACAAATAGGGAGATTGTTAGAGCACTGCTCTGTCGAACTCGCAAACGTTGCTATCTCAAGCTTGTTTGTCAAGTTTAGTTTATCAAAACTATATACTTGATTTCTAGTATACTTATAGCTATGTCTCGGATTAGGATATAAGTGTGTAGTTGAGCTTTAGACTTCACGGCGTTCAC
This sequence comes from Papaver armeniacum, assembly GCA_023531295.1. NCBI lineage: Eukaryota > Viridiplantae > Streptophyta > Magnoliopsida > Ranunculales > Papaveraceae > Papaver > Papaver armeniacum. The sequence continues at coordinate 44,866 of JAJJWW010008698.1, read as the reverse complement.
CAATTGAAGAAGAAGATCTACTGAAGAGCTTGGAGGAACTTTATCAACAAAAGGTATGTGGAGACTAAAACTTATCTATCACTCAGAAGTCTATTCTATTGCATCTTCTAATGAGACTGAGTCGTATAGTTATTTTGACTTTTATATTATACATATTTGATATTTCGAGCCGAGTTTATCTCGCTTAATTTTTTCTCGAAATATGTGTTGGAAGCTTTTAGCCTTAGCTAAGTCCATCGTATTCTTGACGAGTTTAGTTGGAGAGAATTTATTTGTTGGAAACTAAATATTAAGTCAAAATATGATCATGTGAAACTTACTTTGAAACATCTTATATGATTTGTAAGAGACAGTCATTTCATGTCGACTTGGGAAGTTTTGTATTGATTGATTAATTACTTGAAGCTAGTGGTATGTGTGAGATTACCATTGTTGTCTTACAATGATGTTTAAATGATTAAATGAGAGTTTTAGAACTACCATGTCTGGATATAATACAGGTTGTATACTTTGTATACTAACTGTGCAAGTCTAGTTCAGGTCCCAGAACTATTGTTCGCGAACTGGTTTACCTGTGAAAAGGTCCTGAACTTGTGTTCGCGTACCTTGTTTGCGAACGGGCTAGACAAGGCCAAGTCCGGAACTCCTGTTCGCGTACGCTGTTAATTTGCGAACGGCTCGACAAAGCCAAAGTCCGGAACTCTTATTCGCGTACTTAGTTTGCGAACAAAGCGGTTATGTTCTAATATCGGTAAAGTGTGACTTTCACACTCATGAACTAAGGATTCGTTTTGCGAACTTGTTGTGATCTTAAAGTCCCTAGAACTTTAATGTATTAAGGTGTGTGAACTAGTTTTACAAACCGTGGCATTCATGAATTGGTTCTTGTATAAGTACTTTGTACAATTACAAACCAAACCGATTTTGTTTCAAATGGTTCATATACATATTCATATAAATGATGAACATTTAAACAACTCTCTTGAAACACATTTAGATTCATTTGATTATCTATCATGATTGATTGATCATCATATTTGATTTAGAAGTGTTAATATGACTAAGTTATAATTGTTAATAAGGCTAACTTCGGTTAACTATTATTGAGCCAACTAAGTATACATGTTTGGGTACGGTTCATCCATATCTAAATATAAGTATATTTCAATTGTGTGTATCAAGCCAATACCATCTAATGGTGGAGATTGATTGCTTAATTTCTAAGAAGACTTAGCTTGAATCTTAAATCAAGAGTTCATCTAACGGTGAATATTGAATGCTTTGTTACTAAGCTATCTTAGCTTTGATTATAAGCAACCCTGATTTGAAAGGCTACATAAGGTAGAACTCTAGCATCTGGGAAACCTAATCCCGACACTTTTGTGTGTCCTGGTTGCAAACTAGAGTCGATTCTCCTTTCACCTAGGTTTTCCAAAACCATTATTAGGTTAACGACTTGAAGACTTCATTTGGGATTCGTGAAACCAGATCCAACTATTTTCTCTGTAGTTGTGTATTATGATCTTACTTTTTCTATCGTATTGAGTTTTATCTTCTCTAAGATTTACTCGAGATTTATCTCCGATATGTAAGATATAAAAAGTAATCACAACACTTCTTCGTCTCAGACTCTAGTGACTCCGCAATAACTTTTTTGTTAATCAGTTGGGTTATTGTGAGGTGACTGATATTTCTAGGATGCTCTTCGGGAGTATAAGTCTGTGATATTAGTTGATTCTTGTTCACCTTGATATTTGTATCAAAAGATGGAATAAAAAGAATAAATGATAGACATATCTGTGGGAGACAAGTTTGTTTATAAGTCTTCGAATTTGGGTCGTAGCAACTCTTAGTTGTGGGTGAGATCATCTAAGGTAATCAAGTGCGCAGAATTCGGCGTGGTTCTACAGGCGTAAGGAACGCGACTGTACCTTAATCGATGTGAGACTTCGTTAGGGCTCAACTACATTCCAGTCCGAAGTTAACTTGTAGTAGGCTAGAGTCTGTAACGTCTTAATACAGTGTGGTGTTCAAAGTTGGACTAGGTTCCGGGGTTTTTCTGCATTTGCGGTTTCCTCGTTAACAAAATTTCTTGTGTCTGTGTTATTTCTTTTCCGTATTAGATTTGTTTATATAATTGAAATATCACAGGTTGTGCGTAGTTCAATCAGTTGATAAATCCGACCTTGTTTGTTGGATATAACTTGATTGACACTTGGGCATTGGTTTTTGGTATTGTCAAAGTATTTCTCATATCAATCAGCTCACGGATTTCTATCTCTTCGATTTGTTGATTGTATTAAGAAAGAGATAAAGCTCTTTAATATATTTCTTGATTGAGTCTCACTTTTAAGTTGGTGCTCTCGGAATTATATTGGAGTTTAGTCCATACAGATTGCCGAACGAATTATTGGGTGTGGTTGTTATACCCCCGCCTTTTCTCTTGCAATAGTCTAATTAGTCATGCGATAACATCTCATAGATAGAAGGATGAATATAAATTGAGAAATGGGTGGTTCATCTTCACTTACCTTTTGTTGAAGAAATTCTCCAAAAGCTTCGGTTGATTTTCGACTTCAACGGTAGAACGCAGTGATGTCCGATTCTCAACTACACACTTCTATCCTAATCTGAGACTAAACTAATTGTAGACTAGAAATAATGATAACTTAATTTGACAACAAGCTTGAGATAACAACACTTGTGAGTTCGACAGAGAAATGGTCTAACAAGGTGATTAATATGAGGAGCTAAATCTCATTATTGAGGCGACATAGGAGGCCATTTCCAATATTTGTGTGGTTATTAATCAATTTATGCAATTCTTTTTATGATATTTGCTTTGAATTGAAATTGAATATATGTTTTTGTTAAGCAATTGTGATTTATTTTGATGGTGCATGCTTAGCATAAGGTTTTTGATGTCCCATACTTTTGATTAACAATTGTTATTCTAAAAATCTACTAATTTCAATGTATTAGAATCACCTTGAATATTTGGTTGCATGATTGATGTTGATTAAATCACATGAAAATTGGAGAATGGTGGAATCCTCAGTCTCAGTTCTTTTTATAATCTTGATATCAACTTTGTAAGTCTAAAAATCAATCTTCACAAGTCTGAGTTGAACGAACTTTTTATCACTTTCAATAACACATCAATTAACAACCCATATTCAAGAAAATTGGATCCCGCAATTCGCTAACACACTGGACCAAGCATGCTGTTACCCAATCCAAACAGTCGCTATACTCATTGGTCCTTTCACTCATACCTGGAATCACAATAAACTATATATCCTGCTACCCCACATAATCCAACGAATCGTGAATATCCACCTCCCCAAAATAATCCCTCTGATAAAATCATATATCCTTTCACCAAACCTAAAAAGTATACCATAACATGTGGATATCACGGCTTAATCAACTTGTCGGATTATTTCTGCCAAAACCCTTTGCCACCAACTAAGTTTATTTGGACACTCACATGCCCTCCAGTACTGTTTTTTTTATGGAAAGCAATCAACTAAGGCTTCCCGACCTTCGCCTTTCTAAACCATATCCACCTTACCGATGACCGCAATGCAACTTAGATCTGAAATCCGATGGTCACATTCTCCTCCATTGTCAAGTGGTTGTGGGCGCATGAAACATTCTGCTCACAAGACTCCTTACTCATTCAACCACAACCCAAAAAATTCCCAACTTTCCAAACCCCCATATCACAATCTCACAAATTATACAACTAAAAACTCATCACTATGTCAAAACAACCTTCTGTTTTCTTTTCTGGTCCTTATGGATAGCTAGGAATAATTTTATTTATCAACAAAGGAAATCAAATCCAGGTCACATTACCCAGATGGCTCTCAATCTTCAAAAAGAGATTGAGGCACATGAGAACCCCCCCACCCACCCGCGGTACTACCTGGAATACCTGCTCTAACAAACCCAAGAAATGGAACACAAACGTCTACAACAATCTTGACAGGCTGCCTCAAATCTAATGTAGACTGGATCAAGATCAACAACGACGGTACAACGCGGGGACACCCCGGAATAGCTAGAGCAGGTTTCATTTGCAGGGATGCTTTTGTCGACACCCTGGTAGCCATGGCACAACCGTTAGGAATCACTATTGCACTCATAACTGAGTCCTGGGAAATGCGCATAATGTCAAGGACAACAAAAAAAACGAAGCTGGCCAAAGGTTCAATTCGAAACCGATTCATAAAACTTGCTTAAAATCCTCTTCAGACACCGATCCGCCTTGGTACATCTGATGAATAATCTATGAAAGCAAACAAATCATGAGCCAGATCTCCTACTGCACATTCAACCACAACTACAGGGAAGGCAATCGGGCGGCCTACAAACTTGCCTATCTGGCGTTGGACAACAACCAATTGGAGAACCTTACAACTTTATTTTGGGTCCATACAATCCCACCATGCATCAATCAAATTGTAATGGATGACTCCTTGGATATCACTTACCCTCGTGTAATTTTCGCTGAACACTAATAATGTTTTCGTTGTTCAAAAAAATAAAAATTAGACGCGTAACACTAATAATGTTTTCGTGGTTCAAAAAAATAAAATGTTACTTTCAACTTAAAATTTAGAAAAATTTAACACTTTGGATGATCCTTTGATTAGTGATGAAATGAATGATAACAACACTCTGGATTGGTGACGAAATGAATGATAAATGCGATGACACCAAAAATAAGAAATGAGGAGAGTGGAGAAGTATTTAGGAAGGGAATCGTGCAAATCGGCGTGGATCACCTTGGATCGTCAGCTCGAACTAAGGCCGTGCTGTAATATCCGTGGCCGTTATTATACGTGCCTCTTATGTGCTCTTTAACCACAGCCTGTAAAAGAAACCAAACCCCAACGACAACCAACTAAAGCAGGAGCAGTAAACCCACTTTTTAATTCTTTATCCATAAATAAAAACAAAAAGTAGACGGAATGATACCAACTTTTCCGTGGGTCCCGCTTCAAATCTCTGCCGAGTCTACCGACTCTGCCCTTTTCTGAATCGGGAAAAAAAAACAAAAAAATCAGAACGTCAACTCTTTCCTTGTTTGTGTTCTCTCTTTCCAGAACTGACACACTGTACCAGTCTTCTTTTTCTTCTTCTTCTTCAGTTGTTACTCTTATTACGGCTAGTCTAAGCTTATCTCTTTCTTCTTCTGATCTGAGCAGCAGTTATGGTGAGAAGACATGGATGGCAACTGCCTGCACACACTTTTCAGGTCTGTTATTATAGCACATTCTTTTGAATTTTATTTCCTTCTGTCATTCCTTTTATTTTGAACTATTTATGGCTAATTAGGGTTTACACAAATCTGTATACAGGGCTGTTTACTTCTGTTTTACTGTCTCCCAAAAATGATTGTACAGATTAACCACTAAGTTAATGAAATTGGGTTTTTAATTGAGATGAATACCACAAATGCTGAACATTTATCTAAAAGATTAGTTTGTAAATGGTGAAATTGGCATCTAAAGACTTCTTGAAAGTTTATCGAGTATCTATTAGTGTTGGTAGCTTGTTACTTAGCTGAGATGAAGTCGATTTTGCAGTTGGTATTTTCACTCGAAACTACTTTCTTACCATCTTATAAGACCATGCTTGCGTAGCACAGCGCCTGTTAAGTGCTATCTTGTTAGAATACCTCGTCTATTCGACAACTATATAATGTATACCCACAGTTCCGACCCTTAAATAAAACCTAGCTCTGGATCTTGGATGTTCCAGTGGCATTTCTTCTCATTTTTCAGCCTTTATAACAATAGCAAGTATGCGAGGGGACAAGGTGAGTTTTGTAAAGACAATGTTGGTTATAATTGATATTCACAAGACAAATCAAGAGAACAAAATATTATGTCAAAGATCATGTCCAAGTACACTCTGTTAGAGTTTCAGCTCTTTAATCACCGTTACTTCATGAATTTAACTTAATTAAATGCTGAAAACATGTTAATCCTAGTATTAACATGTTTTGCAGCTCACATAAACTCCATGTAATCAGTTCATAAACAGCATTATAAACAACTTACACAGCACCAAACATGTTTCTGTAGCTTCAAATCAATTAGCATGAGCTGATATACAAGTAGAAATAGATAGGTAGTATCTTTTACGAATCCGTTAATGACACAGGCTTGTACTTCTATTTCCTCATATTTAATTGATGGATAAAACTGATTTCTGTAAATTACAATAGGCTAGAACATGTCTCTCTTACCTTTCCATCCGAGTTGGAGACACTCACCTCATGACTACATGAGACAGCTCACTAGTTATCTTGAGCTTATCTAGCAGTAACCTTAAAGTAGTCTTTAGTGCATGATTATACCATCAACACACTTTAATATGGATTACTAGATCCGGCTTAACTTAATCTAATTATTAAGAATTAGGCTAAACTAATTTAGATTTGTTGCACAAAGCATAAAAGCCAACGCACTCTGATTATATGGGAATCATCTACCATGCTAAGTATTCCCAAGTGTTGGACCGACGCGAGTTGGCATGGAAAGTTTTCAGAAATAATTGACTATAATAGGTTATTTGAACCCAACTAGTTATGCAAATGACCTCAATTTCAATCAAATATATAATGAGATCTAAGTTCATCTAGAAGTGACCTTTGCTTCAGAAATCCAATTTACTAGAAGAAATTATGAGATCAAGAAGTATTGCTTAAACGAAATCATAGTTCTGATAGAGTTGTTCCCAGAATCCCAGTAGGCTATACTTTGCAGATATCTTGAGCTTGTCAAACATCATCTGCATTATAAGTCTATGAAAACTAATTGTAGTTTGTTCTATTAGCTGTAAAAATATTAGGAATTGTATTATTTTTGGTATTTGTATCTAATATATGTATTTCAATATGTGCATTGTTTTATCAAGTTTTGTCGGTTTTCTTACTAGGAATTGTATTATTTCAACTTGTCTTTTGATTTCCCTTTCTTGGATAGGTCGTGGCCATTACTGTGTTCTTCCTGCTGGTTGTTGCATTCTACGCTTTTTTTGCTCCGTTTCTTGGAGGTCGTATCTTGGAATATGCTGCAATTGCAACTTATACTCCCGTGGTATGTTCTCTCCAAACCGCGAGCTTATAAGCCTCCTGTTTCTTTATCTCTTTCTCTCACTCTCTCAATATTCCATATGGGGTGCAGGTAATTCAGTTTCTTTTTATATTTAGCAACCTAATGCTTATTCCTTTGCAGGCACTCCTTGTTTTTATTCTGTACATCCGCTGTACGGCAATCAACCCTGCTGATCCGGGTGTTTTATTGAAACTTGATGGTGAAGTAGAGGCTAATAAGCACAATACAAATTCATTATCTGGTTTTGACCTTACTGAGAATCATCACGAAATTGGCAACATGACTCATTCCTCACCATCATCAGTCTCCAGAAGCTCCATAGGAAGAAACTCAAGTACTAAGGGTTCAGTTAGAGAAGATGGGAGAGCTGAAAATTTGGTCGTCCCTTCAAGACGAAGATCCTCGCTGGTTGGGGATTTCTTTTGTGCTTTATTTGTATATGAAGATTGCTGCACACGTGGTGGGAATGCAGAACAGATAACCAGCGAGGAAGAAGCATTATTCTGTACATTATGCAATGCTGAGGTAAGGGCCACAAATCATGCGTATTAAGTTTATTGATATTATGGTTCATTTTATGTTTTTCTAGGTTATTTTAGATGTTTAAACTGGCAAGTGAAACTTAGGATACACATGAAATGAGTGTCATAGCATTGAAAAGGCAGAAGGTGCTCTTTGACATTTGTTAACTACAAGTTTTTTAGTCTTTTCATCCTAATCCTACCTATTTAGGAAAGCACATTTGCCGAAGTTATTGTAGTGGAAAATTTACAAGCCTGAATTAAGGCATACCCAGACCGTTAGGCTCTGTAGGGCAGACCTGGAATACAGTTTTCAACCAAAACCAGTCTACTTTTTTGTGGAGATGTTGTACTCCTATTCAGAATTCTCACCGTAATTTAGCTCTGAACAATGTGTTCTGTGCTTGTTTATGATAACAGTTTTCACAAGTTTATTTAATGTGGAAGGCTTTTTTCGGTTACTTTGCAGGTACGAAAATTCAGCAAACACTGTAGAAGTTGTGATAAATGCGTGGATGGATTTGATCATCACTGCCGGGTATTTTATCACCAAACCAGTTCATTTTATACACATTAGAAAAACTGCGATTCTTTTTAGGAGATGAACTTCGTGTATTCTTTATTCCTTGTTTCTTAGTGAATGTTATATTTTATTTTGTGCAGTGGCTCAATAATTGCGTGGGGAGAAAAAATTACATTACTTTTATATCGCTTATGGCTACAAGTCTGGTTTGGGTATTGCACCAAAGCCCTATCTTTTCTCAGAAATGATTAAGGCATTTATTGATCATATGCATCTTATTCTTTTCCTGGTGTAGCTTGTTATTGAAGCTGGGGCTGGTATTGCTGTTTTTGTCCGTTGCTTTGCTGATAGGAAAGACTTGGAAAGACAAATCATCGATAGGCTGGGAAATGGTTTCTCTCGTGCCCCTTTTGCAGCTGTTGTGGTATACATCTATATCAATATTCCAGACCTTAAATTTGACTAGGTAGATTGCACAGGCCGAATTTCAGCTCTGCTAACTGCCATTTTGTTGTGGATCAATAAGACCCCGCTGGGCTCTTGAACCCTTGTCAAACTTTAGTAAATTAAGTCTAAGCTCATGGGTACATGGTTAACACAGCGAGCATCCAATGTTTAGATTTTTTCTTTTGATCAATCTAATATTAAGTTTGTTATGCAGGCAATATGTTCTGTGGTTTCATTACTTGCTTGCATACCTTTGTGCGAACTTTTCTTTTTCCATATAATTCTCATAAGAAAGGTCAGTATTCCAGAAAACTTGGCTTTGAAAATTAAAAGTTTATAATCGGGAGAAAATAGATTCCAAGATACTAAGATATGCATCTTTTATTTCAGAAACGTATCCCTTATCTATCCTTTTCAAATTTGGTATTTTGTTCATAATAATAGGGTATTACGACGTATGAGTTTGTGGTGGCCATGAGGGCCATGAGTGAGGCACCCGCTGGACCTTCTGTGGATGAGGAATTTCCGACCGTTCTTTACTCCCCAACGGGGTCTGCTACAACTGGCATGAGTGGCGGAAGTTCTATTGGGCTACAGTATAAGGGTGCCTGGTGTACCCCACCAAGGGTGTTTGTGGATTATCAGGTACAAGTTCTTTCAGGATTTGAACATATCTCTTTGAATTTCAGGTCTTTGAGTCAATAACACAGGTTTTCAGGCGGACAACCTTTCCCTAGTTGTCTCTATGTTGTTATTTACCTAGGCCTAGCAATGTGTTTTTGGCGTAGTACTCATTCTAACTGATTATTCTAGGACGAAGTTATCCCCCACTTGGAGCCTGGTATGGTACCTTCAACAATAGATCCAGATGCAGCTCCAATTGCGGAAAGAGGAAACAAGTCGACTAAAAGGCCTGTGCGTATAAGCGCTTGGAAGCTGGCAAAGTTAGATTCCAATGAGGCCATGAGAGCAGCGGCAAAAGCTAGGGCATCCTCTTCTGTTCTCCGTCCAGTTGACAACCGCCGTTTGGAAGACCCTGATATCAGTTCCAGTGACAACATGAGCTGTAGAAGTAGCATGAGCACCGACGTTGGAGTTGTCAAAGATAACAAAAGTGAACTGCAACTTTCTCCTCTGGGAAACTCTTATGCACCAAGTTATGGTAGTCGAGATGACTATGATATCGGAACTCCAAGCGAGAGTAGCTTCAGCAGTTCAAGCCATGTCCATGAATCTGTTAGTTTAAGTCCACTTCCACTAGAACAACCTTTGGATCCACATAATCCGTCAAGAACTGTTCCCGCGTTTATCCATGATCGACCTTTTCATTCTAGGGTTGTTTCATCCACTTCCAATCTTAACAACAACCCAGTTTTCCATTCTTCAACCTCAAGATTCGATGAAAATATTATGCCGAGGGGCAACATAACAAATCCATTAGCAGCGGCTCCACCAACTACATCTCTTCTTGGCCTTCGAGACAGCAGAAGGGCCTCAGTTGTTTGGGATCAGGAAGCTGGAAGGTATGTATCAGTCCCTGTTACAGCTAGAACTACTGAAACAGCTCACGAAGCACGAAATGGTTCTTCTTCATCACAAGTTGGACCTAGAAGAGTACCTCCGGAGGGAAGCAGTTGGAATAGAATACAGCAATTTGTTCCCCCACGAGAATCTTCTTCAGGTACAAGGGTTCTGCCTCCTGCACAACAATCTGAGAACCTTTTGTACACTGGTGAGAGTATATTTTTTGGTGGCCCTATTTTGAGTGTTCCATCAGTCGTTGGAGATGGTCCAAGAAGTGAGACAAATACAAGACCTGAAAATAGAGGAGGAAGGAACTCATCATCAAGCCAGTTACCTGTTTTCCTCCCAGGAGGTAATAGTTCTATACGTAATCCATCACTATTAAGAGCAAAAAAATAGGTTGAGTTGACTTTCAGTTGATCGATTCTTTTGTTAAACGAGCTGCAGTAATAATTGTGTACCGGGATAAGTTTAACTTAGTGTATAGTAGAATCTGATTTCTAGTAATCGTGACTGTGTTGATGAGTCAATACACACACGTACAGTAGCGTAGTGAGCACATGTGACAGATCTCAAGTTACAGAAAGCAGTGACTATCTTTGTAAATTTGTTTATTCTGAATCGTAATTTTAATGTCCATTTTTTCCCACTGTATAATCCGACCCGTTCTTTTCTTTCTTAACAACATGACCAGAATAATCTCTTCTATAACCAAGTCAGGTTATTCTAAAATATCTCCAAAGAAGTTTACGTAAGCCGTGTTTCTACTTTGAATTAAAGACTGAATATGTAACATTGTTCTTAACACCTATAAATAAGATTCTCAATCTCCACATCGAAGTGTGGAAGATGTTCTGCCCAATACCTAATCCTAAGTTGGTATCAGCATTCGGTCCAACCCACGCAAAAAACCAAACAATAAAAAAATAACACCCAATTCTTTAATGGTTGCAAACACAAATCAGCTACATCGGATCCAAATCCATCACCTGGTAACCCTAAAACTAACAGAAACAGACTCTCTTATGGAAAACACAATTCAAACCAATTCTTAAAGGCTATGGCCTCACAGGCTTTGTTGAGGGTCGAAAGTAAAACCCCCACGAACACTACATGAGTCATAAGGAATCAATCCAAAATTTACCAATTATGAGGAACTAGTACTTGGCAAAGTCAGCGGTTTAGGATATCCAAAGCTGTCTGGGATACTCTAGAAAGACACTTTGCTCCAAAAATAAAAGCGCACCAGATGCATCTGAAGAAACAAATGCATACCTTATCCAAAAGTAACTTGTCTTTAAAAGATTTTTTCAATAAAGTTAAAAGTTTATTTGATCAACTTGCATCTTCTGGGTATGTTGTCTGACCGGAGCCAAGGGTTGACTAACCCTGGCTCTAGCCCCAAAAATCATCAAAACCATAAAAAGCCCTTAAATTTGTAGCATATTTTACATTTAGTCCACTTTGTTTTAGAAATTTAGCCCACCTAGTACACACATTTTATAAAAAAAAAAATTTAGTCCCCCTCATTCACAAAGTCTGGCTCCGCCACTAGTTGTCTCTGCTGATGAGATGAAACAATCAATCTGCAATGGATTGAATCAAACTTATGATCCCATTATCACCTTTGGGAACAATAGAAGAGATGGACATGGAGACCTTTCTGAGCATCTCCCGGAGCCTTTGATATCGTCTAGAGCGACAAGCACAGCTTTGTTGCAACAACCCGATAGCCAATGTTGCCATGTACACAACGAGCTCATCCAAAGAAGACACGATCAAATACAACAATCAAGGTTACCAAAGAAACAACAATCGCAACAACTATCGGAGAAACAACAACCAGAACTATCAAGCAACAACAACCCGGAATGATCCAAGGCCCGTGTCAACTAAAAAAGAAAAAAAAATCACCTGACGAGGGTGTTGGTTTCGTTATAATAAAGGAAGCAGCATCCCGTCAAAGAGCACCCGGCATACATAGCCTCACGGAGATCAACTCGAATCGAGTGGGTTACCAATATTGGAGGCAGTGACATAAAAAACTTGAGCATTAGCATGAATATGATGGAACTAAACAAGTTCAAGTTGGTAATGGTAATGCGTGCAAATTACAAACATTGGTAATTCAACTTTTACACACAATACCAGGTCTTTTATGTTAATCTAACATCTACCAAAAAAATTAAAAACCAATCGCTTATCGGTTTATCAATTTTGCAATGGAAATAATGTATATTTTGAGTTTCACACCAACTTGTTTGTTGGGAAGGACAACCTACACAGAAATAACAGCTGCTGCAAGGGGAATAGAAATGGGCTTTACATATTTGATGGCGTTGGAGATATAGATACCCTAGTTCCACCACAATCCTATGTTTCCACAAGTCTTCCGGTTTGGCATCAGCTTCTTGGCCATCCCCTATGCTTATGACTTTATCACTAAATGAAATCGCGGGGTTCCAAAACACACCACCAATTTTTTTCTTAGGAAATCTTTATGGAAAAACTCAACACAATTCCTAGAGTTCAACTCAAACAAGGAATAGTGTCTAGAGTTATATCTCTCTCTTTGCAATTAGAACGTTCCTGAGAACCAGGTCAGTGAACCTAATCACAAAGAGATTACTTGACCGTACCAAAGACCAATGTTCAAGAATCAATAAAGTCGTATCCAACAAAACAAGGTCGGATGTATCTACTGTGATTGATCAACACACAAGTTCATTTAAGAACTCTCCCCCATTTGATGTCATTCCCAAGAGAGCAACATGAGTGACCTTGCTTTATGAAAAAGAAGGATTTTGTTGGACATTAAAAAATCACATGGATTTGTATCCAAAGATCGACTTTAAAACAATCTCAACGCCAGTTACGGAAAAAAAGATAGTTTTGATCGATATGACTCAACATAAGAAAATCTTACGGAGTGTGTCAAGCAGTAAAAACACATAAGTGTGATCACGAGTAGATCAATATTGCGATAAAATTCTCAAAGAGTTTGTTTTATTTTCCGTTTATAAAAAACATAATAGATTTAACTTATGAGCATATATGAAATATCAGCTCTGATACCAATTGAAAACGCGGGGGTACCAAAATACACAACCAATTTTTTCCTTAGGCAATCTGTATGGATAACCTCAACACAATTCCAAGATTTCAACTCAATCAAGGAATAATCACTAGAGTTATATCTCTCTGTAGATGGTGGATTTTCGACAAAGAGTAAATTGTAAAACTATAATCCGGATCCGGCAATCGGATGAGTATTGAGGCCCATGTCTCTCATTAAAGCATGAAAGCTCATGCCATAGATCTCTGACTGAGAAGGCTGTCTCTCAAAGTATATGTAGGTGTGTAGTCTCCCGGTGAGGCCACACATCTTATGAATACTTTGAGCAATTTGATGGTACTCTGGATCCGCAATCGGATGAGTATTGAGACTCATGTCTCTAAGCGTGAAAGCTCATGCCATAAAACCTGCGATCGAAAGAAAGTATTTCGCAGAAGATGAAGATGTGTAGTCTCTCGGTGAGACCACGTCACATCTCATATTGTATAGGATTGCAAGATTGGACGGCTCCTAGACCGCATGTCTCTAGTATAGAGCAATAACGTCTTCGAGGATGTAGCCATGTTTTCCCGACTATACAAGAGGAATATGACACTCCAAGCAAGTTCATATTGCTCAACCCTCGTATAATTAATGCTCCTAGATAGGAAGCCCTTCTAGTATAGAGTCATCTGTTAATTTTCTCTAATCGCCGAATATCCAAAGAATATTATACGATTCTTCGTTATATTTTGTCACTTCAATTTGTGGTTCTTCCTAATGAGAATTCCACGGGTTAGTGATAAATATTCAACGAGACAGCATCGAGCATCGAACAAGCCCGACTAAAATGGTACTTAACAATAATGCCACGTCCATCATTTGAATGCTAACGAGCATTTCAAAAATATGAATGAACGATTAACATGCAAAATAGGAAGGAAAAATAATAATAATAAAATATTAGCAAAGGCGCCAGGGGATAGGCTCATCGGTTGGCCGGTCATGTAAATGACCATCCGCGCCAATTTTTATATTTTGTCATGTTATATTATTTTTCCCCGATCTCGTGAAAATTATCTCGTTCGAGCTAATCTCATTCGTTTCAAGGAAATTCTCTAATCTCATGATTTTATCGAAGAAATAATAAAATTAGGGAAAGGTGTCGCGGGACCGAGCACCAGTGACCGGCCATGCCTAAGTCGTGGCCGGTCCCCACACTCACGTCCCAATTATTTTATTATTTCTCTCAAATTATGAAAATTCCTTGATTTTATGAATTTTCCTTAAAACCATGAAAATTCCCTAATTTTGTGAATTTTCTCTAAAATCATGAAAATTATTATAAAATTAGGAAAACTCGTGGGACCGAACACCAGCCGGCCGGCCATGCCCTAGCCGTGGCCGGTCCCACACCTGACGTTCCCATTATTTTATTATTTTTCTCAAATTATGAAAATTCCTTGATTTTATGAATTTTCCCTGAAACCATGAAAATTCTCTAATTTTATGAATTTTCTCTAAAATCATGAAAATTATTATAAAATTAGGAAAAAACTTCGTGGGACTGGCTTTGGCCGTACGGCCATGCCCTAGCCGGTCCCACACGCCTATTATTTTATTATTGTTTGTTGTCTTAAGTTTCCATTCCATGAAAACTCTCATTTCAACAAAATACCTTGGTTTTAACAAATCTCTCTCGATTTTATGAAAATTTCCTAAAATCATGAAAATTACATAAAATTGGGAAGAGTGCTCTGGACTGTGCCCATTGGCCGTCCAAGCCATGCCTTGGCCATTGCCGGTCCCACACTCCACAATTCCCTATTTTATTATTATATATCTCTCATCTCATGGAAGTTCCCTAATTTCATAAAACTCTCCAGTTTCATGGAATTTCCCTCAAATCAGAGAAAGTACATAAAATTACATAAAAATGGGAAAGTGTGGGACCGTGCTTGTCAACTGGCCGGCCATGCCCTAGACGTGGTCGGTCCCACACCTTGTAATTCCCTGTTTTATTTATCATTTTCATCATCTCATGTATTTTTCCTAGTTTCGGCAGAAACCCGGATTTTGCATATTTTCTCACAATGTTGCTCAAATGCGCATCGGAAAATATTAAAATCTCAGGATCGAGCACATCCCCTTGGCCAGGCCAAGGGTGGCTCTAAGGCACAATACAATGGCCCCACATGTTTTAATGATTTTAACCTAATTTTCTCAATTGCTCATATTAGGTTCAAACTCCTTCCAAATAATTAAGAGTTTGCTTGAGCGACCATCCATTGGTCCCACTCTGCCACTGAGCTAGGACCCATGACCTCTTGGTCGTCCCTCAATTCATGACCAGTTTTTACTATTTGTCGCTCACACGAGCATTATTTTAATAAATGATTAAATCGCATTTAATCATTCTTTCTGTTAACCCTCGAGAGACTTTGGTACTTTGCTCATTCGAGCATCTCGGGTACATGGTGAACTCGTCATCCTATATAGCCAGTCCCTACTTCACTCTGCATATTGATTTGCAATAAATCATCATTTCGATAAAATTAGGGTTTTGAATCCAGAGCTCTGCAGAAACATGATTCTGATGATTCAAATACTCTCGATAATTTTATGTTGATTCCATGATCAAAATTTTTATTTATTTTACTCGACCCCGGTAGTCGGTATTTTTAAATAATATTTTATTTGGTCCTGCTACCAACAATTCATCAAATGAGCAACATTCGCTTTCAAACCGACAATATTTGCTCAAACTAGCAATATTCCTCGGACTAGCAATATTTGCTCGAACCAGAATATTTGCTCGTAGTTCAAGAATATCGTTTCAATTATCAATATTATTCGACACCCAAAGAACATGATTACTCGTCTTAGGTAATCAACATAATAATACCTCGTCTCAGACATATTTGATTCATGAATTTCAGAACATTTGCAAAACATGTTCAATTCAACAATACATGGACTCATCGTCCCACAAAGTCAACAACTGACTCCACAATCACGAGATATCAATCGTGTCACATGGGGGGGATATTAACTATGGTTTTGGTCTGGAGGTCTACGGCACATGTGTTCACCCACGATGAGAATGTGAGAAAGTCGTGCAATCAGTTGGAAGAGTCAGCAAACTAGTGGGTGGAAAATTAACCAGTCTCTCACAATGAGCAAATCGTTTTAACGCGATTTCCACTTTCCCCACTCTCTGGTTCCAAATCGTCACACTTCATGGGATCATGGTGTTTTCAACGGCATTATAAAATGTCTCAAATCCGATTGAAAGGACAAGATTGAACACTCGAACATTCGTCTAAAAGAATTCTCGGCAAGTTCATACATGAATGATATTTCGTCTACACGAACTCATCTTGAGCATTCACTCTCAATTGAGAAAATTCAATCATTCGGATCATTCTTCGCTGAATTCACAACACACCTACAATCTCAGATCACCATTGATCTCACACATTTCTCAGCTTCCCTCCTACATATCAACCCATCCTCTCTTGTGACCGAATTGACTTTGGAACGGCCATTGTTCGGTGTTTAGACTGGAGTCTTACAGATTGATCTCTCGAACTTAAAGCACTCCTTCTTGCGGTATCCGTGAGGTTCAACATTTCGCTCGGTTCAAGGAGTCTCCACCCGGTCGACTCTTCAATTCCGTAAAAACCAGTAAATTGTTTTTCCCCATCTATACTCTCTCTTGTAATTAAAACGTTTACAGAACCAAGTTCGTGAACCTAATTACAAAGAGATTACTTGCACGGTACCAAAGACCAATGTCCAACAATCAATCAAGTTGTATCCAACAAAACAAGGTCAGATGTATTTACTTTGATTGATCAATGCACACCATGTGATATTTCAATTATAAAGATAAACAAAATAACGCGGAAAAAAATAATAACACAAACACCGGAAGTTTTGCTAACGAGGAAACCGCAAATGCAGAAAAACCCCGGGACCTAGTCCAGATTGAACACCAAACTGTATTAAGCCTCTACAGACACTAGCCTACTACCAATTAACTTCGTACTAGACTGTAGTTGTCCTAAAAGGTATCCCACCGATTAAGGTACCGCCATGATCCTTACGCCTCTTGAATCCCGGCAGGACTCCGCGCAATTGATTCCCTTATTTGTAGTCACACCAACTAAGAGTTGCTTCAACTCAATTGAAGACTTTAAACCAAATTTGCCTACCACAGATTAAGCCTATATATGATTTCCTTTTACAATCAAATAGTTTGATCAAAGGTGATGGAAATCAATAGCGATAGACAAAGTCTAGCTATCCTCAAAATCCAAACTTATGCAACCCGAAGTGCAGCCTAGATTATTATTCACCTCACAAGTATAAAACTTGTGGAATAAACAAAGTTTAATACGAATAGAAGTTTGATAATTTCTATCTATCTTGATCAAGTGAGCAGCTCAACAATCGATCAAGATCATGTTACTCGAGTTATCAAGAAAAAAATAACTGGATCTGGCTTCACGAATCCCTATGAAGTCTTTGTAGTCGCTAAACCCTAAAAGGGTTAGGAAGATGACAAATCTAGTCACCACTAGGACACACCAAAAAGTAGTTTCGGGATTCAAAGATCCCAGTTGCTTGAAATTACCCTTTTATAGTCATTCAAAGCATAAGTTGCTTTAGGTTTAAGCTAAGGTAGCAGAACCAAGCAAACAATATCCATCGTTAGATGAATCTTTGAATCTGATGTACATAAATAAGATATACACTCTGGTTAGGTGAAACCGTAACCGAACAGTGTATAAAGACTATGTTCAACGTGGTTAGCCGAAACTAGCCGATTTGAACTTAAAAGCTTAATACTCATTTTCATGAACACATAAGACATTAACCTTGAGTCACAATCATGTGATCAAATAAGTCTAGTGTTTTTATAGAATTGATCAAATACAAATTATTTCGTAGAAGTAGTTTTATTGCACTTGAAAATAATCGACATGGTTAATAGATGCACAAGGTAAAAATACCATAGCCGTTCATGAGTCGGAGTCAGTCATAGATACGATGTCTGGATTTTTTAAACATTTAAACAAACCAAGTTCCCGGAGTTCACATAACTATTTAGGTATGCGTCTAATGTATTAATACCTTAAGACTATGGACTGTTTAGGAGTCCATAGAACTATTTTGGTTTACGTCCGGTTTGGATACACAACTAGAGTTACGGAACACAAAACTATTTTGGCACGTGTACCCGGTATGGATACTCACTGTTAACGCAACCATAGTTTCCCTCTTACTTTGCATCTAGATCCGGTTCCACGAAGTTGAAATGATTTTCACATAATATGCATAAAGATATGCGTACCAATAATATGTATGTCGATATATAGCTACCCCTTGGTAAGATGTAATATGGGGTTCGAGACTTATAACGGTTTTCCCGGTTGTAAGACTGATAACACTATCTTGTATCCGAGTCTATAGTAGTTCTATATTTCTCTAAATTGATTCGAAACATTCCGGAATAACATCAATGACACATATCACCTGTTCAGCTATTTTCGAATGATAAAACTTAATCATGATTTTGATTCCGAACAATAAATTTTCCTTAACCAAAATTCATCAAGTATGAACAAATATGCATTAAGCTTAGTCATTATATTTCGAGAACTAATTATCAAGATATACTTGACTCGAAATTATTGAATATGCATAATAGTCTAATTAGTTATGCGACATCGTCTCAATGATAGAAAAATGAAAATAACTTGAGAAATAGGTGGTTCAGTCTTCACTTACCTTTTATTGATGAAGTTCTCAAAAAGCTTCGGTTGATCTTCGCCTTCAAACGATAGAACGCAATAATGACTGCCGTAATTCGATATTTATCAACTACATTTCTATCCGAGTCCGAGACTTAACTAATTGTAGACTAGAAATCAAGATATAGTTTTGACAACTAAATTTGACAACAAGCTTGAGATAACAACACTTGTGAGTTCGACTGAGAAATACTCTAATAATCTACCCCTTTGTCAATTTTAGTGACAAAACTATCAATATATATGGATAAAAAATAAAAATCTTTGAAAACTCCTCAAGTCCATCATGTCTTGATTTCCTTGGTTTTTTCAACTCCTTAAACTCTTCGTAATTTCAAGTTGCAATGATTTTGAATGTGTTCAACTCAGCATCGTTGTTGTTGAAGATCCGTATCCATAGCGATAACAACTTTGAAAACATAAAATTCTCAATTGTCGTTATACAGAAACATAGTATTATTAACTTCTCCAAAGTTCAATTGTATCTCAACTCTGAAGTAATACTACGGTGATATGTTTCTCCCCCTAATCAATACTTACATCTTTTTCATAATAGGTGAAACCTATAGATTATTGATTCACTCCCCCTTACATAATGATCCGTAAACCATATGTATGTAGTACGAAACTACTAAATAATTCTCCCCCTTTTTCAACAAAATTAGCAAAGGTACGAAAATAGTGGGATCGTAATATATACAACTTGTTTGGACCATAAATATGGAATGGGCTTAATCGGATATTCAGCCCATCATTTGCCTTAAACAAAGACATTTAGTTGGGTCATGTGTTGAAGCCTAAATCCATTAAGGGTTGAAAACCTAATCTGTTGGCCTTTATTAAAGGTGACTAAATTCATTGTATCCTAAAAAGTGGATGAATTTGTTGTAAGAACATGCCTAAATTCAAACCAGAAAGTTAAAATTAATCTAGATGTGTATTTAGATAAAAAACATTAATTAATCTAGTCATCCTGAAAGGAGGGGATGAATATAAATTAATTATCGGACTAAGTACATTTTTAATGTCTAGATACATAATTCTGATTTTAAATAAAGATGAACCTGGAGAGCATTTGGTCTAGATACATTATAAAATGAATGCATATAGGTAATTGACTGGATGCATACCCTCTACAACCTATAAATAGATGATGAATTTTAACTATAAAGGTACACATTTCTAATCCTTCTCTCTCCATAAAAACCTGCTTAGAGCTCTTACTCATTGAGGCATTAGAGTGTCTTTGCAGGTACCCCCCCCCCCCCCCTTTTTCATTCATCAACAATTCTAAGAGAGCCAAAGTCATTGAAGATCTGAGCTGAAATCTCTTCATCATCAAGAACGCATCTCGAAGTGAAAAAGCGTGGGTACAACAACCACACCCAATATTTCACATCAACAGATAAATCACGTTTCTCTTGACACATCTCACTATCTGAAGAATCAAAACGAACTTTCTTAGGGGGGAAGAGGACCGTCCATACATCATCTTCTTTACTGGAAAGACTTGATGAGGACATGATAGAGAAGGTAAATGAAATGCTTGCATAGGGGAATGAAATTTTCTATTTTAAAGGGAAGAAGATATGGAATAAATTCCCAAAAAGACCTTTGACAAAAACCCTAACAGAAACATAAAAAAGATTTGTTAGGAAAAATGTCCACATGTTCAGAGACGGTTCTTAGCTCAATAACTGAAATTAGAGCAATTTAGGGAGAAATACGAACAAGTCATCATAAATCTTTTCACACCCCTCTTGGAGAATATAGTTCTTGTCCAAGGGATAGAGACAAGAACAATCTCAAAAACATTACAATATGTAATTTTTCCCATCAGAAGAAGAATCGGGAGATTTCTCAGCACAGAAGGATGATTTTTTTAAACCTTGTTTCTAATTCCTCTTTAAGAAGTGAGATTCCAAAGAGGACATTTTTTTCTTCCTTCACTTTTAATGATCAAGTGACATCGATTTTTGCAAACTATGAATGGTTTCATTAAATCTCTTTAGACATGATGATATATGAGATTTTCTTTTCTTCTTCTAAAAAGTTGGTTTTTAGAAAAAGTTTTTTAGGAACCTTGTGCAAACCGTTTAAGGTAATCCTAATTTTTATTCAAGATATACTCACGATTTGTCGTGAACTTTATCATATCTTTCTCATTATAAGAGAGATTAGACCACGACAAAATTACGGGAGTAATATGCTTATTTTGTTTTCTAGAAAACATCGAAGAGCATCGATCTTTCTTTTTAAAATCACGATTGCGATAAGTCGCATTTTCTTGTCTTAATGTTTTCAGTTAACATTCCAGATTTTCAATCCTTTAATCCAGGCTTCCTTTTCCAGTTGAAATTTTCTTAATCGAGCAAAGATGTTTCGGTCAATAGATCGAATTTTTCTTTTACGAGAAGTTTGATTGTTTATCATGGAAAATTCAAAACTATCAAGAACAAGAGTGATTATCAATAAATAAGTGAGAGAACTTTCACAGATTCTTCCTCGTGATGAGTCAAGAGTTGCCATCCATGCTTTGGTTATCTCATTATCTCCCTTATCAGGAAAACCACAAATGTGATGATCACACTTGAAGCACATAGAATGAGTTCTATTATCATAGTTTTTGAACTTTCTTATCCATTTCATTGATTGAGAAGAAGATTTTTACTAGACCTTCTTTTATTCTCCTAAGAGTTTTCTTTAAAAGCGTTGCCTTTGATGAAAAAAATTGAATTAAAGCAATTCTCATCCTTTAAATAAATCAATTTAGGACAAAGAGAATTTACATCAGATGTAGCAACGGAATTGCAACACAATCGAAGTTTTTCTCTTTTACTAAGTTCAAGATAAAAAATCTTTAGTTTTCCTACCAGAGTATTTCTAGATAGAGTATCAAGGTGTAGATGGTGGATTTTCGACAAGGGATAAAATCGTAAAACCATAATTGTACATATTCCTGATCCAGCAATCAGATGAGTATTGAGGCTCATGTCTCATCGAAAGCGTGGAAACTCGGCCACGAGAATCTCTCAGATCGAGAATCTGTCTCTCGTAGTACATATAGATGTGTAGTCTCTCGGTTGAGGGAACGTACATCTCATGAATACTCGAAAGTAATTTGGTGATCACTTTCATATAGAATTGCAAGATTAGACGACTCCTAGACAACTTGCCTGCTAGTATAGAGCAATAACGTCTTCAGGATGTAACAATTATTTTCCCTGACTATATAAAAGAAATATAACGCTTCAACAAGCTCATATCACCCAATTCTTGAATAATTAATGCTCCCAGACGATCGTACTAGTATAGAGCCATCAGTTAATTATTCTTAAATCTTAGATTCATTAACTGAATCTTTGGAAAATATTCAATATTTTCATAATATTTCGTTACTTCAATATTTTCATAATATTTTGTTACTTCAATTTTCAGTATTCAATGCACTAACGAGCACCTGAATGCACGAATGAATATTTCAAAATACGACGAGACGATGAACCAATACAAAATAGGAAAGAAAATACTAAATAATAAAATATTAGCCAAGGCGCTGACCGACTGGACTCCACTGCCGTCGTGTTTGACCACTCCACATCACCAGATTTTTATATTTTATCATATTTTTTTTATTTTTCTTAATCTTATGAAGATCCTTTCATTTGAACAAATATCATTTGTTTTAAAGGAACTCCTCAGTTTCATGGTGTTTCCTTCATATCAAGGAAATAATATAAAATTAAGAAAAAAGCCGTGGGACCATGTTTATTAGCCAACCGGCTATGCATTTATCCTGGTCGGTCCCACACCTCATGATTCCTCATTATTTTATTATTATTTCCTTAATCTCATGAAAACTCTTAAATCTCATGGTATTTCCATAAAACCATGAACAAATAATAAAAATTAGGGAAATTCGTGGGACCGGGCCCAGCCGGCAGGTCATGCCCTAGCCGGTCCCATACGCCCCTTATTTTATTATTATTATTTTTTATGTTTCCTTGATCCCATGGAATTCCTTGATTTCATGGTATTTCTTTCAAATTATGAAAATTCCTTCAAATCATGGAAATAATACATAAAATTATATAAAAGTAAGGAAAACTCATGGACCAACTCCTAGTCGGCCGACCATGCCCAAGCCGGTCCCACACCCTTATTTTATTATTATTATCTCCCTGGAAACTCTTTCACTTAAAGGAAACTCCTTGATTTCAACAAAATTCCTTAGTTTCAACAAACTCCTTGATTTCATGATATTTCCAAAAAATCAAGCTGAAAAATATAAAAATTGAAAAAGAACCATGAGACTGGTTCGTTGGCCGGTCTGCCATGCCTTGGCCTCAAACAAGTCTCACACTTCATGATTCCTTCATTTTATAATTATTTCCTTCATCTCATGAAGTTTCCTCGATTTCGAAGAAAATCCCCGATTTCTTCATATTTTCCCAAATGATTGCTCAAACGCACATCAGAAAATATCAAAATTCTCAGGACTGAGACGCGAACACTTTGGTGACATGAGCATATTACCTTGACCGACCAGTTTTGTCTCTTTGGCTTGTAAGAGGCCGGTCCCTCATATTTTCATCATTTGACCTAATTTGTTCATATTAGGTTCAAAGTTCAAACTCTTCCGAAAAATTTTTGGAATTTCATGAAACGATCGTCATTCGATCCCGTGATCACCCAGGGCCGGTTTCATGACCCCTTGGTCGGTCCCTAATCTCTTCATAATTAATTTGGTTTTATCACCTAAGGCCTCGTACGAGAGCATTATTTTAATAAATGATTAAACCAAAGTTTAATCATTCTTTCATCAACAAATAAACAAGTCTTCAAGAGACTCCGGGGTATTTGCTCACTTGAGTTGTCCGGGCGCTACATGGTCGACCCATGATCCCATGTAGCCGGTCCCTCCTTCACTCCGTGGTTAATTTTCAATAAACCATCAATTGATCGAATTAGGTTTTGAGTCCAAGGTTCATAATTCCAAATTCAAACGCTAATAATTTTACGATGATCGCATGGTCAACATTTTATTAATTATACTTGGTTCAGTTGCTAGTATTTAAATTAATATTTTATTTGGTCATGCTACCAATAATTCATCAAATGAGCAACATTTGCTCAAACCAAGGAACATTGGTTCAACCATCAATATTCAACAGTTCAAGCAATATTTACTCACGTTAACTATGTTTATTCATACATTATACCTACTTTGTCTCAACGGACATGTTCAATTCATGAATCTCGAACATTTTCAAATCATGTTCACCCAACAATACATGGACTCATCATCCCATGAAGTCAGCAAGAATCGACTAACTAATCACGAGACATCAATCGTGTCACATGAGGGGATATTAACTAGGGTTTTGGTCTCCAGCGGTCTCACTTACACGTGTGTTCATACACACGATGAGAATGTGAGAAAATTGCAATCGATTGGAAGGAGTTAACAAAGTAGTGGGTGGAAAATCGACCAAGTCTCACACGTTGAGCAACCCATTTTAACACGATTTCCACTTCTCCACTATTTGATTCCATCAACTGTCACACTTCATGGGATCATGGTGTTCACGATTCTAGCAATATAAATAAGTCTCTGAATGATGATTAAAAGAGGATAATCTCACGTCAAACAGACAACACGAGATTAACAAACATTTGAGCAATTACTCTCAACAGAGCAAATTCAATCATTCAAAACTTATCTTATTTTCTGAATACACAACACACCTACAATCTTCGATCACCATTGATCTCACACATTTCTCAGCTTCCCTCCTACGGACGTCGACCCATCCTCTCTTGTGACCGAATTTACTCTACGAACGGCCATTGTCTTGGTTTAGGACAGAGTACTACAGATTGATCTCGAATTCAAAGCACTCCCTTCTTGCAGTATCTCGCCATTTGATAAGTTTGTGATTCATGCCATAAGGAGTTTCCTCCGCACGGTCGTCTCCTCAATTCCTTAAAAACCAGCAACTCGTTTTGCCCCATGTACACAAGGTTATTTATGAAAAAGTGGGGGTACAACAACCACACCCAATATTTCGATTAACAATCTGTATGGACTAACTCCAATATACTTTCAAGAGAATCAACTAGACTCAATCTTAATAAAGTATATCAAAGAGTTATAATATCTCAATCTCTTGATTTAATTCTTACTCAAGCAAATAGAAACCTGCGAGTCTAATTAAATACAAGACAGATAACTTGGATGGTACCAAAGTGTTTATGGGTAAAAATCGTTTCACTATTTTGGTAAATTCGGTAGGTGAGTGAGAAACTGGTTTAAACCCTAAACAAATGTGCTGCACGTGAGCACTTTCTAGATTCGAGAGATCAATCTCAGACAAGTCCGGCCTAAACCAAAGAAATGGCCGTTCCGGACTTGGTACGGTCACAAAATGGAGGAGAAGGGTTGATTTGGGGAGGGAAGCAAAGAAAGGATTTGAGACAGAATAATTGGGAGAATAGTGTCTGCGACTTATGTAAAGTGAAAGCTTGGGCTGGCAAGAGATGAAATCTTTTTGGAGAGCTTGCAAAGTTGCCTTTTCCGAGAGTGTTGTATTTTTCTGGCCAAAGAGACTTGTTGTCCTGTGGAAATAGGTAAGACCTATTTATACAAGTCGAGATTGAAACGTACCACAGCCTCATGAAGGAAGAGAGTAAAGGGTGAAATAATGGGAGGAGGTGGTAACTGCATGGTGTTTATGGGTGAAAATGTTTTCACCATTATTTTCTCATTTATTTGACCGCTTTATTCCTATTCACGCTTTCTTAATGTGAGCGTAGTGTACTGTTGCATCTTTGTGGACCGCCAACCAAGACCCCGGAAAGCATACCCGTTTGTGTTGATGTCTCGAGTGTTGGTTGCACCTTGAGTGCAAGTGGAGCTTCTAGTGGCGCGTGTGGCATGTACGGAATGCCTTTGTTAAGTGGTTGCACCTTGAGTGCAAGTGGCAATGCCAGAGCTACTAGTGGCGTGTGTGGCATGTGGGGAATGCCTTGGTGGTAGGTTATACGTTGAGTGTTAGTGGCAATGCCAGAGCTGCTAGTGGCGTGTTTGGCATGTGCCAATGGCGTGTGCGAATGCCTTGGTGGTAGGTTGCACGGTTTTCAAGTTAGGGCTACCGGTGTGTTGTTTGGCATGTGTCAATGGCGGGCATGGCCATTAGGGCTATGTCCTGGTAAGAAAGCTACCAATGATGCATGTTAAGCATGCCAATGGAATGCTCCGGGCCATTAGGACCATGGCACGGTAAGAAAAGCTACCAAATATGCGTGTTGGCATGTGCATGCGTGGCCAATTTGGGGTCACGGCCTGGTAAGAAAAGCTACAGTGACGCGTGTTAGCATGTGCCAATGGCATGGCGTGTAATTTGGGTCACGACATGGTAGGAA
The DNA here is from genome assembly GCA_023531295.1 of Papaver armeniacum. Taxonomy (NCBI): domain Eukaryota; kingdom Viridiplantae; phylum Streptophyta; class Magnoliopsida; order Ranunculales; family Papaveraceae; genus Papaver; species Papaver armeniacum. The sequence continues at coordinate 18,419 of JAJJWW010008698.1, read as the reverse complement.
AAGCTACTGAGCGTGTTGTTGGCGGTGCCAATGGCATGCGTGGCCAATTTGGGTCACGGCTGTGCAGGAAAAGCTACCAACCGATGCGTGTTGGCATGTGCAATGGCATGCGTGGCCAATTTGGGTCCGCGACTGCAGGTGGAAAGCTACCGAGCGTGTTGGCATGTGCCAATGGCATGCCGTGGCCAATTTGGGTCACGGCACAGTAGGAAAAGCTACTACCGAGCGTGTTGGCATGTGCCAATGGCATGCGTGGCCAATTTTGGTCACGGCCAGTAGGAAAAACTACCCAACAGCGTGTTGGCATGTGCCAATGGCATGCGTACACTGGTGGGTCACGGCACAGTAGGAAAGTTACCAAATGGCGTGTTGGCATGTGCCAATGGCATGCTCGACCATTAGGCTGCGCCGCTGGTGATAAAAGCTACCAGCGAGCGTGTTGGCATGTGCCAATGGCATGCTCACCATTAGGGCCCCACGGAAGTGAGAAAGCACAACACGTGTTGGCATGTGCCAATGGCGTGCTTTCGCCATTGTAGGCCACTGCCCCGGGTGAGAAAAAGCTACCGGTAGCGTGTTGGCATGTGCCAATGGCGTGCTCGGCCATTAGGCCACGCCTGTGAGAAAAGCTACCAGCGCGTGTTGGCATGCTCGGCCATTAAGGCCACGCCCGGTGAGAAAAGCTACCGGCAGCGTGTTGGCATGTGCCAATGGCATGCTCGGCCATAGGAGGCCACGCCCCGGGGTGAGAAAAACTACCGGCAAGCGTGTTGGCATGTGCCAATGGCATGCGTGGCCAATTTGGCCTAGGTTGCATGGTTTGCAAGCCTGGGTGCGGGTGCTACTTTGGCAAGGCGCGGCTAGGGCCAAGGTAAGGGTGTTTGGCTTGCGTGGCGTGACCCGGAACTAGGCCAGGTAGTGTGTTTGGCATGGCGCAGCTAGCTTGGGCAAGGTGTGGCTGGCATGATTTTCCATTGGCACGGAGGTGCGGCTAGCATGGTTGGCATGCTTTTGGCGGCGTTTAGGGCCGGCAGGATTTGCCATTGGCACGAGTGCGGCTAGTTTGGGCTAGGTGTGGATGGCATGATTTTCCATTGGCACGGAGGTGCGGCTTAGCATGGTTGGCATGCTTTGGCGCGTTGCTTGTATGGCCGGGCGCATGCTTTGGCGTATTGTGTAGGCCGGTATGATTTGCCATTGGCACAGAGGTGCGGCTAGCTTGGGCTAGGAGTGGGCGGCATGATTTTCCATTGGCACGGGTGCGCTATCATGGTTGGCATGCCTTGGCGTTTGGTATGACTCGCATGATTTTCCATTGGAACGGAGGTGCGAATATGGTTGGCATGCTTTACAGCGCGTTTGGTGGCCGGCATGATTTTCCATCAGCACGAAGGTGCGGCTAGCTTGGGCTAGGTGTGGCTGGCATGATTTGCCATTGGCACGGGAGGTGCGGCTAGCATGGTTGGCATGCTTTGGCGCGTTTGGTGTGATTAGCATAGCTAGGGCCAAGACGAGTGTGTGTTTGGCATGGCGCGGCTAGCTTGGGCTAGGTGTGGTCGGGCATGATTTGCCATTGGCATGGAGGGAAATTAGGTTTTGTTCGTTGTAACCCTAATTTGAAAACATACCTATTAATTAATGTAATACATTAAATGTTCTAATAAATGTGTCACCAAAGGACATTAGGTTATTTGGGGTTTACGATTTACCCTTTGTTTAAAATCCACCATCAACATTAAGTCCCCTCAGCAGCTTGGAACATGATCTTTGTTGCGAGGTAAGCATGAGATGGTGACAAACTATCAACAACAAATCGTAAAGAGAATTGAGGAGGCTTGTCCTCGACCTTTTATAAATAGGATTTGGAGTCCTGCTCTGGGCAGTTTTGCGCAACCTGGGAGGCCGGTACAATTGGGAAGTTAGCCGTGAGAGACAGGAAGTCGGGCGGCATTGAGAAGTTGTCGCGAGTTGGGAACCGAGCGTCTTAGCTAGAGGGACCGACGCAGGTGTGGGAAGCCGAGCGTGCTAGCCGGGCGTGACTTAAGGCGGTCGTTGGGAAGTTTGGCGTAATTAGTGGACCGTAGCTTGGGAGATTGGGGAGATCGCGAGCTTGATGGGACCGGAGTGTAAACAAAGGAGGGAGTAGGTGTTTCTACGATAGCAAAGTTTCCTTTATTTTGCCTTCCTTCACTCAAGACTTCAATCGAGGCATCATCCATGCAAAATATGGAGACGTTATGTCCTCATTGCTTCCTTCCTTTTTAAGGTTCCATATTCATACCCAACGTAATTGTACCGTCTCCCTTGTTTGAAAAAGGCTCTTCTTGTTGAGTTTCTTTCTTTGCCTAGAGACGAATCATCTATCTAAATAGCCAGATTCCCCAAGTGAAGGCGCGAGGTCCGACTTTTGCAAAAGCACCCCAACTAGGGTTATTGGACTAAGAAGATCATACCCGTATGTTTTCTTCTTCTTCTCTCGTCGTGGTTATCCTCTTTATGTATAAATATGATGGAACTTGATCATTTTTCCCCATCTTTTGCGCAGTGATGGGACCTCCCGGAAGATGGCGCTTTAACTCTTCGGAGAAGGACTTGAGACTTGGCGGAGATCGATCTTCTTCTCTTGAGGAGGCATTAGTTGGGATTGAATCTACGTTCCATGAAGCTGGGTGAATCTTAAGGACCTCCCTTCCATCTATCCCCATGAAGAACAAAGCATGTTCCTCGGACTTTCTTGGTTCAATGGTGGAGGAGGGGCGAGGAACGAGGAAGAGTCTTGGCATGTTGAGAGGTTTCGGAGTGTGGCAAAGCCTTTCCTCGATCCTGCATGGGGTGGATCGGATCGTTTCTAGGGTGAAGGACGGTGACGAACGTGTGGGGGTCTTGGAGGAGAGCGCCATGATTCTCGACTCGATGCGGATGAATTAAAAAACTTTCTCAGAAATTACCGAGAAAACCTTCGAAGGGAGCATATGACGGAAACGAATACCCTTTGAAGTTGATGCCAAAGGTGTCGTTGGTGATACCGAGGTGCCATGGTGGCGTATCTTTGACCGATCGTCGGGGGAGGACACCGTTGCCGTTGTGGTTGCTTCGGGATGGGATGTCGAGGTCTTTCTTTGCCGGGTAACACCGTTGGAACGGAATCTTTGTTGCCCGAGGATTCTTCGGGGAAGTGCTTGAAGATAGTCTTACCCGAGGGGACTTGTGCTCCATCCTTCGAGGCTAGTTCTTCCCTTTTGTTATTTCACGTGCTGCTTTAGTTCCCCTGATGCCCCCTTTTTTTTTTCCCGCAAACTCATCTTTACCTTCTTCTTCATCAGTCAACATTTTGCTTCATATAATTTTTTTTTTTGAAAGAGGTTGTGGTATGATGGCTCCGCAATGGTTTTCCTGGTTTATCTGTATTTTCTTGAGATTCCGGAGAATTTGTCAGTGAAAGAGATGTATTTATGCTCTTTTTTTTTCTTTTTTTTTTGATTTTTTGAAAAGGGAATCCCGGGAAAAAAGATACAAATGGTGTATTCATCTTGGGGAGTACAACTACTAAGAGGAATTGTTAAAGGAATACTAAAGGGGAGTGATTGGGAGGTACAAAGGTTTTAGGGATTGGGAGACCTTGAGCCATCGCGAGTGAATTATCAAACTGTGGTGTGTCACGCATTGGATGAGCTTGCAATATCCTCCCAAAAGGGTACCTGCAACTGGATACAAACTCGTCTTCTCTTTCATCGGGCTAACTGGGCTTGAATAGCCATTTTTACCGTCATCCTCCCAACTTGAAACGAGCTTTCCTTAACAACTACATCTCCGATTAACAACGGGTTCGATGTCATGCAACCGTTTGAGTCTTGGCTTTGTTGGTTTCAATAGAAGTTTCAAGATTCTTCTGCAAAGTGTTCAAATGGTCCAGACTCTCTCATTCACATTTCTTGACAAATACGTGCAGAATGCGCCGAGTCCCCACGACGGAATGGGAGAAGGAAAGACCGGTCACGAAAAGGTTGCTCGGTCGGACTTACTTGCATTTGAAAATCATGAGCTCCAACGGGTCCTCTCCGGATGTCTGGTTCCTTCAATAGCTCGTTGATGCGATAACCGGGATGATTTGTGGGAATTCCTTCGAGCGTGGACGTCGCGGAGGGTGTACATCCAATTTCGCTTTGTTTTCGAGCACCCACAAGCGTCCCAATATCATGTCATGATCTAGTTCTTTGACAATGTGGAATTTGCTATGTGTTATAGCGTCTCCCATCTTGATCTCTGGTTGATGTAGCCATGTGCGTTCAAAGTTTCTCCTCAAGTTCTTAATCACAGACAGTGGAATAGGTAGCATCTTGTTTTGTAAATCCCTTTTGCCTTTAGTGTCTTGAAAGTAATGATGTTGTGGTCGAGGTCGTGTCATGAGCATGTCATCAAATTCGTTACCTCTTAAACGGGACGTGGTCGGCAGTCCCAAGTTCTCCTTCCTTTTGTTCCGCTTTGTTTGGAAAGCTTGGGGCCACAGCGTGGTTTCCGAGGAGAGAAAAGTCGTTTGCTTTGATACAACACGATTGAGAGTCAGAAAATATCTTAATGCCGCACCTTGTAAAGATAGAGAATTTCGTATACATGTTGCATCATGGATTGTATAGTCTCGTGCACGGAGTCCCCGGAGGGACCCGCAGGTTTCTTATCGGGGAGTGGGTCTCGATGCAATCTTTCGTCTCACGTTGGAGTCCTCCCGCTTCTATCCTTTCTTTGAAAATATGCTTTAGTCCTCATTTGTAATCGCTGGTCGGGTGGTGAACGAACTGTGGTAGTGGCAAGATTGGGGTTCGCCATCCCGGCCTCGGTTGGTGGACGTCGGGAGGTGGCGATCACATTATCATCTTGAACCCAGGCTTCTAGGAGGTCAATCACCTCCTCGATGGGAAACGGAAATCAAGGTTATTTCCTTCGGTCTCAGGATGCTGCATGGGAGTTTTAGTGGACGGTCTTTCGTGGTGGGGGTTCCCAGTTCGCCGGCGCTTCACGTTTTAGTCGGTGGCTCGTAGTTGGGGCTTTCCTTTTTCCCTTTCGTTTACTATGTTCATGGAAGATGAGCCGACATTAAATTGTTTGCCGATGGCGTCTACTCCCGAGTTTCACTCGTGTCTTCGGTTCGAGTTGGCCTAGCTCTTTCCGGTAATCTTTGGTGCAAGTTCGGAGTTCGGAGAATGTTTGAAGCAAGTTTTCTAGCATGGCGCGGTAAATAGGAACCATACCATTGATGCATCGTTCACGGTTGTTGCTCGGTCACGTTTGGGTCGTGACAATCAAGTGCTTGAACCTAAACCTCTTGACGAAATCATTCGGATGTTCGTTATCCCATGGTACATTCTTCCGAGGTCCGAGAAAGTAACTTGTTCAAGACAGAAGAAGTATTTCTTAAAACGCAATTGACCATGCTACTCCGTTGGGAATGCATTCGGTGGGATGTTGTTGTACCATGTATACGCCCTTCCGGTAAGTGATTTTGAGAATTCCCTTAAACGAAGAACGTGATTATATTCATGTTCACCTAGGGATTCCGAGGAAACTGGAGACATGCTCATATGCATTCCCCACCATCGTATCGAGGGTAAATTGAGGAGAAGAGTACCCCCTTGGGAGAGGATTCTCCGCATTTCGGATGGGTAAGGGTTGGTGATGATGCACGTCAAATTTATCATTCTTGATTCGGTTGCGGAGAAGCTGTTCTGATCTTCTCGCGTGACGAAGTTGGGCGGCCGATTTCTTTCAACGGGATTCTAGCGAAGTTTCCTCATCCGTGAGGCGTGCTCCGCCGAGGTGATGGCGCTCGGGGTTGTTGGATACGTTCCTAAGCGGCTCGAGGACGCGAATCACGTAGTAGTCGCTCTGTCGGGGGTCTTGAGAAAGACGAGTACCTCTTTCTCGCGTTGAAACCATGTCCGCTGGGCTCGGCGAGCATCTCCGGGTTCCATCAAATCATCGATGATGACATAAGGACGACTTCCTGCGGGTCCTCCGGTCTCTTGTCCCGTCGGCGGAGTAGTTGGAACCTTAGTTGTGGTCGGAGGCGCCATGCTAGACGAAGCATTAGGGGCGCGGCGGCTCGGCCCCCGGTGATCGGTGGCGTGACACCCGAAGAGATATTTTCGTTGCCGTGATTAGAGGGTTGTGCGGGGACACTAGAGGAGGCAGCGGCCTGACTGGTGATTGGCGGTGTTACGCTTGAGGGAGTGCATTCGATGTTACCAGTAGTCGCAGTGATGCAACAACGTTATTGGGAGAGACGCTAACATCAGGGGGGTGTGCCTGCTAGGTATTCTCGGCGGCTACCCGGACTGAGTTCCACCATGTTGGGATTTGACGTTCTTAAACGAAATCGAGAGTCGGAGTTGGTATTGTAACCGATAGATCAATCCTCCATTTGTGGTCGCCAATTGTTTATGGGTAAAAATCGTTTCCGCCGATTTTGGTAAATTCTGTAGGTGAGTGAGAAACTCGGTTTAAACCCTAAACAAATGTGCCGCACGTGAGCACTTTCTTCGAGATAAATTGTACAAGTCCGGCCTAAACCAAGAAATGGCCGTTCCATACTTGCTTTTCGTCACAAAGTGGAGGAGAAGGGTTGATTTGGGGAGGGAAGCAAAGAAAGGTGTTGAGACCGAACACCCGGGAGAGTAGTGTCTCGACTTGTATCGTAGTGAAAGCTTCGGAAGCTTGCAAGAGATGAAAGCTTTTGGAGAGCTTGCAAAGTTGCCTTTTCGAGAGTGTTGTATTTTTCTCATGACCGAGACTTGTTGTCCGGGTGGAAATAGGTAAGACCTATTTATACAAGTCGAGATTGAAACGTGCCCTGGCCTCATGAAGGAAGAGAGTAAAGGGTGAAATAATGGGAGGAGGTGGTAACCGCATGGTGTTTATGGGTGAAAACATTTTCACCATTATTTCCTCATTTATTTGACCGCTTTATTCCTATTCACACTTTCTTAATGTGGGCGTAGTGTACTCTGCATGATGTGACAGCCAAACCAAGACCCTGGAAAGCATCCCCCAGGTTTGTGTTGATGTCTCGAGTGTTGGTTGCACCTTGAGTGCAAGTGGCGCCGTGGGGCATGTGCCAATGGCATGTGCGGAATGCCTTTATTGCGGGTTGCACCTTGAGTGCAAGTGGCAATGCTAGAGTCGCAGTGGCGTGTATGGCATGTGCCAATGGCATGTGCGGAATGCCTTGGTGGTAGGTTGTACGTTGAGTGTAAGTGACAATGTCAGAGCTCCAGCGAGCGTGTTGGCATGTGCCAATGGCGTGTGTGGAATGCCTTGGTGGTAGGTTGCACGGTTTGCAAGTTAGGCTACCAGCGGGTGTGTTTGGCATGTGTCAATGGCACGCATGGCCATTAGGGATATGTCCCGGTAAGAAAAGCTACAAGCGACATGCATGTTGGCATGGCTGCGGGCCATTAGACCATGGCCCGTGTAAGAAAAGCTACCAAATGATGCGTGTTGGCATGTGCCAATGGCATGCGTGGCCAATTTGGGGTCACGGCCCTGGGAAAAAAAGCTACCAGCGATGCGTGTTGGCATGTGCCAATGGCATGCGTGTACAATTTGGGTCACGACACCGTAGGAAAAGCTACCATCGAGCGTTAGCATGTGCCAATGGCATGCGTGGCCACTTTGGGTCACGCCCGTAGGAAAAGCTACCACGAGCGTGTTGGCATGTGCCAATGGCATGCGTGGCCAATTTGGGTCACGACCAGTGGAAAAGCTACCAACGAGCGTGTTGGCATGTGCCAATGGCATGGTGGACAATTTGGGTCACGGCCTGGTAGGAAAAGCTACCCGGCGAGCATGTTGGCATGTGCCAATGGCATGCGTGGCCAATTTAGTCACTACTTTGTAGGGAAAATCTACCAAATGGCGTGTTGGCATGTGCCAATGGCATGCGTGGCCAATTTGGGTCACGCCCGGTAGGAAAAGCTACCAGCGAGCGTGTTGGCATGTGCCAATGGCATGCCTGGCCATTAGGGCCGCTACTGGGTAGAAAAGCTACCAACTGAGCGTGTTGGCATGTTCCAAATGGCATGCTCGCCCATTAGGGCCACGCCACAGTGAGAAAAGCTACCAGCGAGCGTGTTGGCATGTGCCAATGGTATGTTGGCCATTAGGGCCACGCCCGGTGAGAAAAGCTACCCGAGCGTGTTGGCATGTGCCAATGGCGTGCTCGGCCATTAGGGCCACGCCCGGTGAGAAAAGCTGCAAATGATGTTGGCATGTGCCAATGGCATGCTCGGCCATTAGGGCCACGCCACAGTGATAAAAGCTACCAGCGAGCGTGTTGGCATGTGCCAATGGCATGCTCGGCCATTAGCCACGCATGTGAGAAAACTACCGGCGAGCGTGTTGGCATGTGCCAATGGCATGAATTTGGCCTAGGTTGCATGGTTTGCAAGCCTAGGTGCGCCATTTTGGCATGGCGCGCTAGGGCCAAGGTAAGGGTGTTTGGCTTGGCGTGACGTGACCCGCGTAGCTAGGGCCAAAGCAGAGTGTGTTTGGCATGCGCGGCTAGCTTGGGCAAATGTGGCCGAATGATTTGCCATTGGCACGCGGAGGTGCGGCTAGCATGGTTGGCATGCTTTGGCGCATTTTGGTGTGGTCGGCATGATTTTCAATCCGCACAAAGGTGCGGCTAGCTTGGGCTAGGTGTGGTCGGCATGATTTGCCATTGGCGCAGAGGTGTGACGGTAAGTGTGTTTGGCTTGCATGGTGGGCATGCTTTGGCGTTTGGTATGGATGGCATGATTTTCCGTTGGCACGGAGGTGCGCTAGCATGGTTGGCATGCTTTGGCGCGTTGGTGTGGTCGGCATGATTTGCCATTGGCACGAGGTGCGGCTAACTTGGGCTAGGTGTGGTCAGCATGATTTTCATTGGTACGGAGGTGAATTAGCATGGTTGGCATGCATTGGAAAAAATACCCGTTTTGTGTGGGTTGAATGATTTGCCATTGGCACGGAGGTGCATTAGGCTTATTTGGGGTTGGCATGCTTTGGCGCTGTTTGTTTAAAATTTCCATCAATATTAAGTGCGGCTAGCTTGGGCTAGGTGTGGTCAGGCATAAGATGGTGACAAACATTGGCACGGAGGTGCGGCTTTTTATAAATGGATTGGCATGCTTGCTCGCGTTTGGTGTGACTAGCATAGCTAGGCCAAGGCAGAGTGGCATTGAGAAATTGACATGAGTTTGGGTAATCGGCTAGCTTGGGATAGACGCTGGGGGGGATGATTTGTGTAACACCCGTGTTTAGCATGGCGCATGCTAAAAGATGCGCCATTTGCTTGTGATGAAGCTTCATCCAAAGCTTCAAGAATGCGTGAAAAGGTGGATTGGGTTAAGGCCAATACCGCGCCAAAAATGGCGTATTATGTTTGGCATTTGGCCAAGGGACAATATTGCATCATCATGATGCATTAGGCCCGATTGGGTAGGTGGCCTTGAGCTACAAGCGTAATCATTGCGCATTATGAGAGTTATTGGCCAACAACCAATATCGCACAATCATTGTGCATCGACCGAAGAGGGCTGGTCGAGAGAATATTGCATAATCATTATGCGATATGCCAAAGAGAATGTCGCATAATCATTGTGCCATCGGATTGTTAACGAGTGGTGCGTAATCATTATGCAACGGAACGGAAACTCGACAATCATTGCCGGTCCTTCAGAATATATGGCAACGGCCATGAATAGTGAAGCAAGCATGTCAATATGCTCCCCTTTCCATACTTGTAGAAATTCCATTAAGACATATATAGGGAGGGGTAGTTGGTCAAGGTGCATATGCGGACTATGTACCAAGTAAGCTTCATAATTAGTTTAAGAGTATAAATGATGCCTAAGGCTCATTTATAGTTGCGTAGCCTTCGCGAAGAGGGCATTTGATGCGTGGCATCGTTATGCCATATTGCGGACCAAACATGCATCATCTTGATGCATTTCGGAACGGCCTATACGGACTAGGCCATTTCCATTATTGCTTGGACACACCCATGCAAACGATTTGGCTTAAGTTTCCTTCGTCCCTTCGAGGATGAACTACGGTCTCGTGCTTTATCCCTTTAGAGTAGGGAAGGGTACGTAGGCACCGCAATGAGCGGCGCATTGTCGGGTCCAGACGTTGGCCCCTCATATCATCTAAGCTTGGTAGCTCGACGCAAGAGATGATTGTGGCCAGACTTGATGAGGCTTAGTTGCATGCCGGTAAGTGGATGCTCATACTTCCCATCAAGTTATAAAGAGATGGTAAGCGAGGTAACGGGGAAATGGCAAGGCTTGGTGTGGCCTACGCTAAAGTCTAAGGCTTATGCCCGGACAAGACACGGCAATGTGACGGTTTGCTCATCAGCTTCGGAAATTCATTTATGAATTCCCTACGTAAGGTAAAGCCGAGACGCATGAAAAAATGCATTGGCATTGGCCTTATGGCCTTAATCATGGCGCATCGGGGGAGTTCCACGAGCCTGAGGCGCAACGCGCCAAAGGCGTAATTTTCCGGAGTCCGTCACGCAGATGGTCCGCGCAGTATCGAGCAAGTTCCGAGAAAACTCTAGGGACTTGTGCGGAGTGGACTCATTAGCGAGTATTTTCTTGATGGAAACTTAAAGTTGGAGAGTAGGCCAACTTCTCAGGGAAAGAGTTTGTAACTGCTGAGCCAATTACTTTGCAAATCGAGTTGAGCTTGTATAAGTACTGTGAGTTTGCCAGGCCTCTGTGGCACCCCGCTTACGAGATCCGGAAGACCGTCTGGGGACGGTGGGTAGATAATGGGACCGATCATCCCCACACGCGGCACCGGCCAAGGGTGTGCGTTGTCGAGCCCGCTAGCATCCCACTTACAGTGGCACCCGGTAAATCCGTCGGGGACGGTGGCTTGCATCCAACCGCACTGGCATTAGAGATTGGTCCTCACGGTGTTGCGTTGAGTTTTTCCTTGTCATTTCGATGACATCTTTCAACCTTGTGAACCTTAGGGACTTCGAGTGCGTAGTATGGGATGCGCATTCGGATACCTTGTCGAGATATCCTCTTGGCACCGGCCAAATGCGATTCTTGGTTTAGTTGTGGGCACTTTTGGATCCCCAGCGGGTGGTATGGGACATGTGCTCGAGAAGGTCTAAATTGTTGTTCATGACAACTTGAAGCAAACCGCGATTTCGAGCTTCTCAGTACCGGGACTTTTTGCTCGGAAATCCAACTCGAAGAGATTGTCCACAATAGCTTTTGGTTTTGGAATTTGGGACGAAATTCTTTGAAGGGTGTGATAATGTAACACCGTGTTTTTAGCATGGCGCATGCTAAAAGATGCGCCATTTGCTTGTGATGAAGCTTCATCCAAAGCTTACGCGAGCGTGAAAAAGGTGGATTGGGTTAAGGCCAATACCGCGCCAAAAATGGCGTATTATGTTTGGCATTTGGCCATAGGACAATATTGCATCATCATGATGCATTAGGCCGGGCAGGTAGGTGGCCTTGAGCTTACAGCGTAATCATTGCGCATTATGAGAGTTATTGGCCAACAACCAATATCGCACAATCATTGTGCATCGAGACCCGAAGAGGGCTGGTCGAGAGAATATTGCATAATCATTATGCGATATGCCAAAGAGAATGTCGCATAATCATTGTGCGGCAAGAGACGGAACGAGTGGTGCGTAATCATTGTGCAAATGAAACGGAAACTCGACAATCATTGCCGGTCCTTCGAAATATATGGCAACGGCCATGAATAGTGAAGCAAGCATGTCAATATGCTCCCTTTCCATACTTGTAGAAATTCCATTAAGACATATATAGGGAGGGGTAGTTGGTTGAAGGTGCATATGGACTATGTACCAAGTAAGCTTCATAGCTTAGCCTAAGAGTATAAATGATGCCTAAGGCTCATTTATAGTTGCGTAACCTCGCGAAGAGGGCATTTGATGCTTAGGCATCGTTATGCCATATTATGGACCAAACATGCATCACTTGGATGCATTTCGACAACGGCCTATACGGACTAGGCCATTTCCATTATTGCTTGGACACACCCATGCAAACGAGTTGGCTTAAGTTTCATCCCTTCGAGGATGAACTACTGGTGCGTGCTTGATCCCTTTAGAGTAGGGAAGGGTACGTGGGCAGCCGCAATGAGTTGCGGCATTGTCGGTCCAGCACGTTGGCCCTCATATCATCTAAGCTTGGTAGCTCGACGCAAGAGATGATTGTGGCCGACTTGATGAGGCTTAGTTGCATGCCGCAAGTGGATGCTCATACTTCCATCAAGTTATAAAGAGATGGTAAGCGAGGTAACGTGGGAAATGGCAAGGGCTTGGTGTGGCCTACGCTAAAGTCTAAGGCTTATGCCCGGACAAGACACGACAATGTGACGGTTGCTCAGCTAGCTAGGAAATTCATTTATGAATTCCCTACGTAAAGGTAAAGCCAGAGACGCATGAAAAATGCATTGGCATTGGCCTTATGGCCTAATCATGGCGCATCGGAGGAGTTACGGCCTGAGGCGCAACGCGCCAAAGGCGTAATTTTCCGGCCTGGCCATAATGTAACACCCGTGTTTTTAAGCATGGCGCATGCTAAAAGATCATTTGCTTGTGATGGCTTCATCCAAAGCTTCAATTCTTCGTGAAAAGGTGGATTGGGTTAAGGCCAATACCGCGCCAAAAATGGCGTATTATGTTTGGCATTTGGCCAAGGGACAATATTGCATCATCATGATGCATTAGGCCAGTTGGGTAGGTGGCCTTGAGCTACAGCGTAATCATTGCGCATTATGAGAGTTATTGGCCAACAACCAATATCGCACAATCATTGTGCATCAGACCAGAGGGTCAAGGTCGAGAGAATATTGCATAATCATTATGCGATATGCCAAAGAGAATGTCGCATAATCATTGTGCAGCGACTTTAACGAGTGGTGCGTAATCATTGTGCAACAGAACGGAAACTCGGCAATCATTGCCGATCCTTCAGAAATATATGCACGACCATGAATAGTGAAGCAAGCATGTCAATATGCTCCCCTTTCCATACTTGTAGAAATTCCATTAAGACATATATAGGGAGGGGTAGTTGGTTGAAGGTGCATATGCGGACTATGTACCAAGTAAGCTTCATAGCTTAGTTTTAAGAGTATAAATGATGCCTAAGGCTCATTTATAGTTGCGTAGCCTTTGAAGAGGGCATTTGATGCTTAGGCATCGTTATGCCATATTGGGACCAAACATGCATCACTTGGATGCATTTCGACTTGGAATCATTTATACGGACTAGGCCATTTCCATTATTGCTTGGACACCCCATGCAAACGAGTTGGCTTAAGTTTCGTCCCTTCGAGGATGAACTACGGTGTGCTTTGATCCCTTTAGAGTAGGGAAGGGTGCGTGAGCAGCCGCAATGAGCTGGGCATTGTCGGTCCCAAAGACGTTGGCCCCTCATATCATCTAAGCTTGTAGCTGGCCAAGAGATGATGTGGCCGAAACTTGATGAGGCTTAGTTGCATGCCGGTAAGTGGATGCTCATACTTCCTATCAAGTTATAAAGAGATGGTAAGCGAGGCGCGGGGAAATGGCAAGGGCTTGGTGTGGCCCTACGCTAAAGTCTAAGGCTTATGCTGACAAGACACTGCGGCCCAATGTGACGGTTGCTCATCTAGCTAGGAAATTCATTTATGAATTCCCTACGTAAAGGTAAAGCCAGAGACGCATGAAAAATGCATTGGCATTGGCCTTATGGCCTTAATCATGGCGCATCGGGGGAGTTACGGCCTGAGGCGCAACGCGCCAAAGGCGTAATTTTCCGTTCCGTCACAGATGGTATCAGAGCAAGTTCCGAGAAAACTCACAGGGACTTGTGCGGAGGGACTCATTGGCCCAGTATTTTCCTTGATGGAAACTTAAAGTTGGAGAGTAGGCCAACCTGCGCGGGAAAGAGTTTGTAAATATTGAGCCAATTACTTTGCAAATCGAGTTGAGCTTGTATAAATACTCGTGAGTTTGCCCGAACCTGCTGTGGCACCGCTTACGAGCATCCCAGACCGTGCAGGACGGTGGGTAGACAATGGGGATTATCATCCCCACACGTTGGCAGCCAAGGTGTGTGCGTTGTCGAGCCGCTAGCATCCCACTTACGAGTGGCAACCGGTAAATCCGTCGTGGACGGTGGCTTGCATCCAAGCGCACCGCATTAGGGATTGGTCCTCACGGTGTTGCGTTGAGTTTTTCCTTGTCATTTCGATGACATCTTTCAACCTTGTGAACCTTAGGGACTTCGAGTGCGTAGTATGGGATGCGCATTGGGATACCTTGTCGAGATATCCTCTTGGCACTCGCCAATTGCGATTCTTGGTTTAGTTGTAGGCACTTTGGATCCACTCAGGCGGTGGTATGGGACATGTGCTCGAGTCTAAATTGTTTGTTCATGACAACTTGAAGAAACCGCGATTTCGGAGCTTAAGGTACGGACTTTTGCTCGGAAATCCAACTCGAGAGATTGTCCACAATAGCTTTGGTTTTGAATTTGGGGACGAAATTCTTTGAAGGGTGTGATAATGTAACACCGTGTTTTAGTGGCATGGCGCATGCTAAAAGATGCGCCATTGCTTGTGATGAAGCTTCATCCAGCCGCACACTGCCGTGAAAAAGGTGGATTGGGTTAAGGCCAATGCGCCAAAAATGCGTATTATGTTTGGCATTTGGCCAAGGACAATATTGCATCATCATGATGCATTAGGCGATTAGGTAGGTGGCCTTGAGCTACGAGTAATCATTGCATTATGAGAGTTATTGGCCAACAACCAATATCGCACACAATCATTGTGCATCGAGACCCGAGAAGAGGTCAAGTCGAGAGAATATTACATAATCATTATGCGATATACCAAAAAAGAATGTCGCATAATCATTGTGTCGCAGACGAACGAAGTGGTGCGTCTCATGTGTGGCAATGTAACGAAAACTCGACAATCATTCTTGGGTCCTTCGAGAAATATATGGAAACGGCCATGAATAGTGAAGCAAGCATGTCAATATGCTCCCCTTTCCATACTTGTAGAAATTCCATTAAGACATATATAGGGAGGGGTAGTTGGTTGAAGGTGCATATGCGGACTATGTACCAAGTAAGCTTCATAGCTTAGTTTAAGAGTATAAATGATGCCTAAGGCTCATTTATAGTTGCGTAGCCTCGCGAAGAGGGCATTTGATGCTTAGGCATCGTTATGCCATATTGCGGACCAAACATGCATCACTTGGATGCATTTCGGACGGAACGTCCTTATTGGACTAGGCCATTTCCATTATTGCTTGACACACCTATGCAAACGCAGGTTGCTTAAGTTTCACGTCCTCGAGGATGAACTAATATGCAGGCTTGGATCCCTTTAGGTAGGGAAGGGTACGAGGCAGCCGTGATGAGTTGCGGCATTGTCGGTCCCGGGACGTTGGCCCCTCATATCATCTATAAGCTTATAGGCGATGCGTGTCGTAGGTGCAATCAAATTAATTCAATATTTCCACTCAATTAAAAATAATATAATGGAAGTCAAGTTCGTTCCCACGAGCAAGTGATCTTAGTTGTAAAAGTTGTCACGAAAGGGGTGTAAAAAAGAAAATAAAAATAAACAAAGCAATTAAAATCGGGATTAAAGATGAAAACAATAAGAGAGAGAAGATCAAGGAATCCTTCTGCTACTTAAACAATGATTAAAGTTATGTTCTTTTCTACTTATTAGTCACAAATCACCAACACCAATCAGATAGCAGGGTCCGCTTAGCTGGCCCAAAATCCCTAATTTACCGAAAATGTGTCCGCTTTAGTTATCGATTCTATTCAAAAGAACCACCTTGAGGTCCTACAAGATGTAATTCCCAAATGCATTAAGATTTATGAATTTAGGTTTAGTACTAATAGCTAAACTTAGGTTCGCTTGGTTCACTTTCTAGCGTTGTTTCTACACACAATTACTCCACGGAATCCCTCCGCAAGGTCTCGTGTTTTCTACTTGTGTAAAGTGTCGAGAACGATTACGTATTCCCAACTTATACTAGATATAGATCAATTGACAAATTAATTTAGCGTGCACTCCAAACAATCTATCAATCAATCATGAATGTCTTTAAGATCACTCCTATTAGTAAAAACAATCGATAATCATGTGAAAAATCTTCAAGATAGAATTTGAAAACAAAAACTCAAATCATGTTAAGAACTAGGAATTCATCCTCAATCAATAGAAAAATTAGCTACTCATGTTTTTGAAATTCACACAAATAATAATTAATTAAAAAAGAATTTTCAAATTCACACAAGTAATTAAAAAGAAAATCTTAGAAAGCAAGCAAAAACACAAGTGATGTGTGTGTAGAGAGGTGTGTAGAAGTTGTAGAAAACTTCTATTTATAAAGCTTCAATATTCTCCAAATCTTCCAAGGAATAGAATCCTTATTCTTTTGCAATTCAATTTCCAAATCCAAGCTTTTCAACTCTTCCACCTTCTCTTTCCAAATTTGAGTCCAATTCTCCATCCAATTCCTAGCCCAAGTCTTTCACACCCATGAGAGGAGTCCATAGAAATTTCGAATTTTTCGTCACTTCTAAACTGGGATTGTGAATTTGGCCGGAAAATTTCACCGCCGCCACCCAAAATTCTGTGGTGGGAGAATATTCTGACTTAATATTCCGCTCCCTCCGTTGTGACTCAATCTGGTCAAAGTCAAACGTTAGTCAACGATTCAACTCGGGTCAATAGCGAGTTTAACGATTCAATATCCAACTCGGTCTTTGCATGGCCATTGCAACCTTGCACAGCCATATGCCGTGATGCACAATGATTGTGCTTCAACCATCGATGATACGCTCGTAGACCTGTATTGCACCATCATCACCAATGCCTTCTTCCATCTCGTCTGAACCGTCATTCCGTTACGATGCACTTGCGTCCACCAAAGACAAAATCTCATCATCACAATATCTCCAACTCGCCCGTAGGCTCATTCAACCCCGGCTGGGCCCATTCTAATGCCGCACAAATCACAACTCCACGAACTGTTACGGTTTGAACCAACAGCCATTCCTTGAACAAGACACACATCCACAATTACCACTACACCTACAAACCATAATGCCATCCCCTCGTATCTCCATGGCAAACAACATCAATCTCAATTGCCTTCATTACAAATGATCTTCTCTCTCATCATTAATCACAATATCAGCAGCATTTGGCGGCTTCACCACATAATCCGAGTTCATAAAAAATCATTCCTCAGCCTTCAATGCCACAAATCAGTAACACAACCATAACGAGACGCAGCTGATTCAATCCATGACTACCTACTCCATGAACTCGCACCGCACGACTCCAACTTCCATTTTACAGCTTCATCAACTGCTTTTCAACATCTGTAGCTCCATCTCTTTGGTCGGTACCAACACCCATCCCCAACTTCAACCTGTTGAAGCCATCTTCATTCTCAACACAAATTCAACTCTCATTTTCCCCGCCATCCCATGCTAGCCACCGCTCCACCCATCCTACCTTGTATTGTGCCGCAGCCTTCGCATCTTCATCAATCAATCCGTGTCCCCGTTGTGTCTCGACCATCTCAATGTGTAGACTCGGCCAAAGATTAAGTTCATTGTATACCCACTAGCCTAAAAGCAAGACAACATCTCTCAATCTCGCTCCACTTCAACTTTCAGCTTGGCTTCACCATTGAAACCCAGCTGAGCACCGTAACCGCAATCAACATCACCGCCTTCTTCTATCTCTTGCTGTGCTAACATCAACATCGCATCTCGATCTCCATCACGGCTCCTCCAATCTCCGATAATCTTTTCTCGCCAAGAACAATTCAAATGACTCAAACCCATATTTCTTTATCGAATCTAGACCCTTCAATCGATCTTCACTCTCTCGATTTCTCACAATTCCGCTTCTTAAAGAAACCAACACAAACCCTCAATTTCCGTTTCCATTTCTTTCAGAATCTCTAGAATTCAAATCAAAATCCATCCATTCTCGATACTACAGATCAACAAAGAAACCCTTTATATTCACAATTTCTACCAAACCCTTCAATATTTCTTCCATCTAAACCTGATTCAAAACCAAAACCCTAAACTAGATCTTGAATCATCATCTCGGTAAGCTTTCACCAATCAATTTGAATCGAACTTAAAACCCCATCGATCTTGACTCATTCGAACCACTAAGAGATTTGAATTACCATCGACCATCGCCTTTGCTTCGTAGTTCTTCCTCGATCTTGCTAACTCAATGTTCTTGGTTTCTCAATTTCAAGTTGGTCTGAAATAATGATTGAGAAATGGTTCTTTCTCGATAAGTTTTAATTGCACGGATCCGGGTTTGGTTGGATC
>JAJJWW010008697.1:0-49915 GCA_023531295.1 Papaver armeniacum | reverse complement strand
AAAGTTTGTGGTGATTGTAATTTCTTTAGCTCTTTTCTCTTATCTTGTAAACATTCAAGGAATTAATCAATAAAATCATTGTTATTAATCTTCAAATGTCTTAGTTGTGTGGATTATTGTGAGGGGGTGTAGTGTAGGATTTCCTGCAACTACAAAGATTATAGCTTCCCATATTTCTCCACACTAGCATTCAGTGGTGGCATTTTAATTTCTTCCCATATTATCTTATGACTTCCCCGTCTCTCGTGATAGTTTTGCCTCGGACCTCCATAAGTTTCTTGTGGTCGGTCAAGTCTTTGAATTTTGTTATTATTTACTGGACTATAGAAGTTTCTTTCTCTCTCGAATTCTTCCTGATCACAACTTCCCATAGCTACTAGTTTCTCGCTTGACTATCTCCCATTATCATTTCTTGTTGTCCTTGCTAAGTGCTCATGTGTACTTATCAACTTAGGGTAACAAGCTTGCATTCGCGCTTTTTGAACTTGTGTTCGAATCGGGTATGATTCCATTTCATTTTGTTTTTCCTCTGAGCAATATACTCCTCCCCAAATTCTTGCAACTCAGTCATTGTGATCGTATTCTTTGATTCCTAAAATTTGAATGTATAATGTTGGTTGCGAACATAGCGTTAATGAATGACTGACGAGATATCTCTCGTACACATGACCAGCCCATATCACTACACATTGTCTTCCACCTCATGGTTAGATGTTTCAAACTTTCGCCAACCCTTTGCTTTAACCCAAATACATCTTCAATGCCAGGTCATGAGGAATTGTTACTTATATACGCCCCTAAAAATGTAGCAAGCAAAGGGTTGAAAGATGTTATAGTATTCTTTGGAAAACCTTCAAACCATTTCAAGGCCTCTCCTGTTAAACTTGATGCAAAATATTTGCACAATACAGCATCATGGTTTTCCCATTGTAGCATACATCTCACATAAGCTTTGATGTATTGTACTTGCCTGAAGTTGTTCCGTCAAAATCTTTGGTTAACGCGGAGTAAATTGCACTTTGGGGGTATTCCTCCTAATTGTACTTGGTGTGAATGGGGTTTTCGCTTTTTCTATGGCTTCATCCATTGTCTTCTACCTCCTTCTCTTTTATTATTTAATGATCTATACAAGATACCGATATTATGGCTTTGCATTTCGCCATTACAGGCGAAACCGACTTGGCCTCGCAAACAACGTAACACACAATCATTGTGCGCCACTTGCCGTGCACGTCATAGCACGGCACCAATCGGTCGATTGTCTATGCAATTTAGCCATTATGGCACGGTACCAGACGGCCAAGATTAAATTATCTTAAGTTTGAGACATGGTATAAAGTTGCACTAATATATACCGGATAAAGAAATCAAACAAGAGGCGGAGCGCAACTGTCTATTCAAAAGTTCGTTATGAACTTGGGCCGCATTATAACGGCTACTTTCAAGGGTTAGATTTTAGAATGCAACGTAAATTTCCCACTACTGTTTATTTTCATCTCCTTGGTATCTCATAAAAAAAGTTCTTCTCAAGTTCTAAATTGTATTTGGTTACATTATCAGGTTTTGTTTGTATTGTTCTTTGAAGGTCAGAAATTTCTATCTTGCTACCTGTTCTTTTTAATTTTAAGCAACAATTTGGTATAAAATTTTTGGCTATTTTCATTTGATTTTGTCCTAGGTTCCGAAGCCATGACACTGGATAAGCCCAAACACGCAGAAGGAGTAGAAAACGAAGAACACAAATCAGGTTTCTTAGGCAAAGTGAAGGGTTTCATACACGATGTTGGAGAAAAAATTGAAGAGAAGGTCGGATTTGGTAAGCCAACAGCTGATGTAAAAGCGATACACATCGTTTCAATAGATTTAAAAAGAGCCGAGCTCCGTGTTGAAGTCCTCATCACAAACCCAAATCCAATACCCATACCTCTAGTTGATATAAACTACCTAATTGAGAGTGATGGTCGAAAGCTTGTTTCAGGCTTAATCCCTGACAAGGGTACTATTCATTCCCATGGATCAGAAACAATTCAAATCCCATTAACTATAATTTCACGCTGACATCAAGAGCACCTATAATGACATTAACCCCGGCAGTATAATTCCTTACAAAGTTCGTGTCGAGCTCATCGTAGATGTACCCGTTATCGGAAGAATTACGCTACCCATGGAGAAGACTGGAGAAATACCAGTACCGTATAAGCCAGAAGTTGAATTGGCGAAGATTCGGTTTGGTAAGTTTGCATTTGATGAAACAAGTGCAACTTTACACATCAAATTGGATAACAAGAATGATTTTGATTTGGGCTTAAACATATTGGAATATGAAGTATGGATAGGCGGCACAAATATTGGAGGTGCTCGTCTATCGAAGTCTGCAAAAATAGAAAAAGAAAGGGCAGGGGATTGTTGAGGTTCCGATTTTATTTAGACCAAAGGATTTTGGGTCTGCAATGTGGGAGATGATTAGAGGAAGAGGAACTGGATATTCAATCAAGGGAAATATTGATGTTGATACTATATTTGGACCTATGAAATTACCTTTGAAAAACAAGGTGGTCGAACGCGCCTTAGGAAGGAACATGATAAAGATGACGATGAGGTATCTGTATATAATGTTTCAATGCTGCTTCATTTCCTAATGCATATATCAAAACTTCCTGTCTTGGCAACATATATATCTTTGTTCCTATGTAATGCAGGATTGAATGCGCTGCAAATTTGTGGAGCATGGAAGAAGAGAAAAATACATTTATGTTGCATATCGCATTTTGATATGCATTAGGTGCAGGTGCAAAATGCAACTGGCAGGCCGTTGATTACAGCAAGAACCATATTATTAGCAAGCAAAGAAATGTAAAACTAGGATTCTAAATTTTGTGGATTCTAAGAATGTACAAAAATACCCATTCTACTTGATGAAAATCCCCATTTGTTTGAATTTTTGTTTGTGTTGTTAATTATCCTCTGGTCCTTTTGTTTTTTCTGCTGTTTCTTTCTTTAGTTTATATGGATTTCACAGAGGACTCTGGCAACAAAAGTTGACTGTACAGTACTGTTCATTTACAGGTGGTAGACTGTGACTGGTGAAGACCATAAGTTTGACTAAACGGCTGGAAGAAAATAACCAACCATAACTCGACACGTATTGCAATCTGAATTAATGTATTTCCCTGATTCTTAATTCTGTAAACCCACTTCTACTTCCAAGTTCTAACGCAGGGGTGAAGATCCAACATGAACTCAAAACAGCGTCTTGACACTGGTTCTTATGTCTACACAATCATAATAATTATATAGTAAGTCTTCTTCACCTACGTTTACAAAGTCCCAAACAAGAATTATTCAAGGAAGGTGAAAAACACAAAATCTTCTACGGTATTTTTTCGATAATAAGCTCTTTAATCTCAGAGAGAAAAATACAGAAGAAAGTTACAGTGTTTTTCCCATTGAACAAACTACAGAAATTGAAACAGAGAAAGGAAGATTTCAAAGTTCTAGCAGAGATAACAGCATAAGAAATCAAAGCAACTATCCGTGCAATCATAACAGCATGAACAACTGCATCCAAAAAACAAAACAAACATATATAAAAATCACATGTAATCATTCAAGGAAGATGGTATAATGGAAATCAATAGAGTTATGAGTTATAGTAATACCATTCATTAATGATCTTGTCTTGTTCATCTTCTCCTGCTCCAGATATATTCATCCCTTGAGTTCTTGGTGGTTCCATTTTCTCTCTGCGGGTTTGTTTGAGTGGGAGTGGACCGAGTGGTGATGGGTATTGAGTGTTTTTGACCAAATGAGAAACGAGACACTACTAGGGGTCAGCAGACTATATAGAGAAATTTAGTGGCTCAATAGGAAAAGGATAATGAGCACATATTTATAGTAGAAGTTGAAATGAAACGGAACTGACTCACGTGATCATCCCACTTACTCCCACTGAAAAAAGCACCTTAAAAAAAGAATTTCTTTTGTTTATTGCGGTATCACAAACAAGAAAAGAAATAGTTTGTTTAATTACCGGATAATTAAAAATACATTCTTAAATACATGATTAAACCCCAAAATTACGTGTATTAGGTATCCGGAAAATGATAATTGTCCCCCGAACCTGCACCGACTTCAAATATAGGTTGAGGTTTTAGGTTTTGAGTCAACACTCACTTATCACTTGTATGCGTCTTTGGGATCATGTTTGGCTAAGTGGGAGTGGGATGAGAATCTGTTCACATGAATGCTTAGGAGAAGAATACAGAATATACTATCTGAATACCATTTGAATTGGTTTTGAATTCTATTACTCCCTCCGTTACTTTTTAATAGGCTGGTTTGGTTTTTTGAGAAAATTAAGGAAATTATGAAAACTAATCATTAAAAGTGGTCTCGTGACACTTGTCATAAAAAAGTGGTGAATCGAACTTCATGTTGACACTCGTGAAAAAGTAAAGTGAAATGGTCCACATACTTGTCATCAAAAGTTAAGAAAAAGTGGTCCCTAAAAACTAAAGTAACATTGACTTTCCCAATTAGGAAACCAACTTTATTTTTTTAACGTTTATTTATAAACCAACCACCCTATTAAAAAGTAATCTTATGAGGTATATTTTGCTTTTATTTTTTCAGAGACATGCTTGTAGATCTGAAAACGGACACTCTTTGATACCGGCAATGTTTCATGGAGTGGTTACTTGATCTTGATGGATTAATTTGCCAAAATGCTTTCTTTTCCATGTTTAGAATTTAAATGTTCACAACAAATGAAAAGATGATAAAGGAAAAATCGGATACTTGAGTAAATGAGTTTGGAAACATTATCAAAAATCCGGAACTACAAAAGAGTAATGACGAACTAGTACCTGGCATGACGTGTGAGCAACCAATTTGGGTTCATTTTGTCAATTTACATATTTGGAATATTGGGTGATAGCTGGATTTCTGGTTTTAACCACTGAGCAAACATATTCAATGAATCACTTCGACATACCATTTCCATTAATACCAAGTCTTATCAGCTAACCAAACTCAACGCCGAGTTCAGTGATATATTCGCACGTATGATGGGTGTTGACATGTCATTTTGGCGGTGCACTATTCAGTGTCCGACCATGGAAAATTAAATTTAATTTCCAGTGCAGTAAAATTCGAGGATAACCGTAAAAGGGCCTAACGATGACAGTAAAAGGGCCATATTTCTGTGAATGCAGCGACTTAAGAGTGCGATTGATGCAGTGAAATTTGAATTGTAAAAGGGCAAACCATTGTGGTTATCCTTTTGCATTGCCAAAATTCAATATCAAATTGTTATAATGAACAAGGATTATCTCAGTAAACTGATTTAATAAAAAGTAAATTATAAAAAAATACAAAAAATATCAGAAGCTCAAAAGATTATTAAACTCTTGACAAAATCCTATGACGAAAGATAGGAGGACAGCAAGAAAAACTCAGCCCACAACTGTTCACCTACACTAATTAAATAGACGACCGACCTCTGCACGTCAAAAATCTAAGAGGTTAACAAGGGATTAAGAACATATCCGGTGAACAATACAACCTCAAAGAGAGTTGTCTTTGATCATAAACATGAAAGGATGGTCTCGCAACAAAATCCACGGACGGATTAGGAGGTTCTCTACACCCACATAACATAAGCACAGCGAAGAGTGCCACCTCGGTTCAAATTCCTTCTTCAACTTCAATAAAACACTTGTGGATAATGTAACTAATCTGAAACAGTCCATCTACCATTCTAGTCAATTCGGCTTGGGGTCCAAAGGAAAAACTAATCCCAGTTCTTTGAGAACTCTTTCCGGTACAAAAGCAAACGCTATCTTAAACTTTGGTATCCCGAAATATCTTGTTTGTACCAATGGTGGATCCACCGAAGATATTGATTAAAAACTAAGCCGAATCAAGACTTGCCATCTCTATCAATTCGCCAAGTCCATTGCGTTTATCCGGCAAAATTATATACATTGAAAATTGTTGACTACTTGCTTGTGGTTGTAATTTGTACGGGAGTTTGAGAACTTTGGCCAGTCGTGACACGATATATATTGGTTTTCTTTTCCACTAAACATAAATGGGACTTGGACAAAATGGAATGCCCATCAAGTAAATGGAATTACGAGTTCTGGTTAGCCTTTATCAAACCGATCCTAGGCACCATGATCCTTTGAAATATAGTATATTCACCAAGACAATCTTTGTGCTATTGTTGACATATCTTTAGAATTAGATCTTTGATTAACCCGTTGGTTTTCCTGCTCGACCCATTCGTTCACAATCTGTCTCACTTCATTAGCCCTAAATCTGAAATCCACAGCTCGTGCTTCTGCTTTGAATATTGAGTTCGCGACCCCTTTGAATTTTGGATTTAGAACACAAGATTTCTCAACCCAAACACTATTAACACATGACAACTCGAGTCCTCCACAGTTGCCCCATATTAGTTTGTTTATTAAAACACTATTCAATGAGTTCATAAACTGAGAACAAAACCTATTAATCACAGGCTAAAACCTCATGAAGCGATATGCACAAACTACAAACTGTACTCCAAATATTGCCAAGAACACAAACTAAAGAAGAAAAGAGACGAGAATTTAACGAGGTTGGATCCTGGGAAAATAAGTGATTTATATATTATCAAGAAGGGAGAATACATATAAAACCCCAAGAGAGAAAGAAGAAATTTTGGTGTGTTTTCAAGGTTCTCTACTAGGCTATTTATATACACATAGGTAGGGATTAAGGTTTCATAACTTAGCTAATAAGTCCCTAAACTTTAGGATTAAGAAACCAATAAGAGTTATCAAAACTACGATTTTGGTTTATCCAAAATCAACTCCACCAATAACACGTTTTTGGAGTTCCACAAGTTTTGGACTCTCACACAAAACCGTGTTCTACAATCCCGCCAAACATCCAACAATTCTCCACCTCGGATCATGCATTCATGCATGAGACGATCAATACACTAAATCACCATCGTCTTCCAACGTCGATTGCGCCATAGGCTGCCTACGTATCCTCTTCAAGGAATCAAACCGACCGTAGTTCACTCAATGGCCTTACTAGAAGGCCTCGACTAGGTTCCTAAGAACCTCTACCCCAAAGGGTCTCACCAAACCTAAGAATGTGGATCAATTCCGAGCAATGACGAAACTTGACCCCGAATACTACTTTCGTTAACGTATCACTGGATTGTCTTTGGTATCGATCTTCACAAGTAGAATGTCTTCTTCTTCCAGAATTTCTCTAACAAAGTGAAATCGAACATCTATATGTTTGGTTCTGGCATGATGAACTTGATTCTTAGCCAAGTAAATTGCACTTAAGACTATCACAATGCACAGGCGGTTGTTCCTGCACAACACCCAAGTCATCTAGCAAACCTTGTAACCATATAGCCTCCTTAAATGCCTCGCTCACTGCCATATACTCCGCCTCCGCAGCTGAAAGCGCCACAGTAGACTTCTGCAAGATTGATCTCCAACTTACTTTGTGCTCCCGCTATGGTAAATACATACCACCGAAAGTTGAACGTCTCTTGTCCAAATCACCAGAGATAGTGAATCCACATAACCAACACACAAAATCTGATTGTTCCCATCTTCCTTCACAAACTCCAAGCCAACATCAACAGTACCATAAAGATACCTCAAAATCCATTTCACAGCTTGCCAATGTCCTTTACCGGATTATGCATATAACGGTGATCATACTTACTTTGCATGTGAAATATCCAACCTTGTACATACCATCGCATACATCAAGCTACCAACAAAGACTACCTATGGGACTTGAGCCATATACTCACGCTCTTCTTCAGTAGTAGGAGACATATCAGAACTCAACTTAAAATGAGGACTAAGGGAGTACTTACAGTTTAGTTCCTTCGCAAACACCAAATTTACGTAACACTTTCTTCAAGTATGCCTTTTGAGACAAACAAACTTTACCCTTCTCTCCATCACGTTGAATCTCCATGCCAAGAATCTTCTTAGCTTCTCCTAGATCTTTCATCTCGAACTCCGTTGACACCGCTTCAAATGATCAATCTCTTTTCTTGTTATTCATGCTTATCGCATATCATCGACATACAAGAGCAAATATATGAAAGACCCATCACGTAGCTCCTCAAGTATACACAATGGTCATAGTAACTTCTTGTGTATTTCGGCAATCATAAACGATCAAATCGCTTGTACCACCTGCCTTGGAGACTCGTTTCAACCCATACAACGATTTTTTCAAACTTTGCATACACAATCTTCTTTTCCAAAGAACTTTGAACCCACTCGGCTAAGTCATATAGATCTCCTCTTCTAGATCACCATGTAAGAATGCCGTCTTGACATCTAGCTCAACTAGGTCTAAATCATATTGTGCTACCAAGGCCAACAAAATTTATTGATGAGTGCTTCACAAATCGGAGAGAACACCTCATTGTAGTCAATCCCTTCTCTTTGGGCATAACCTTTTGCAACTAACCTTGCCTTGTAGCGTACTTGATTCACCTGAGATCCTTCTTTCTTAGCATATACCCATTTGCATCCAATGGCCTTCTTACCGCCTCGGAAGCTTCAGAAGAACCCATGTGCCATTCTTGTAAAGAGACTCCATCTCATCCCGCATAGCAGACTTCCCATTCTTGACGCTATACACCGTGTATAGCTTCAAAATGGTATTAGAATGCCTTCTTCAATAACTGGTAATGCATAAGCTATAAAATCATCCATCCAACCAGGTTTCCTGATTGATCTTCTCGGTTTTCTGGTTGCTATGGTCTCAGTGACCGTAGATTCTGTATCTTCTACTGCTTCATGTTCCTCTTCATTAACATCGTTACTATCATTTGGAACTTCAGTATTTACCTCCCTTGTAGACGCCACGCCTTCGAAGTAGTCATAACGAATACGAGACTTAGCCGGAATTAGTGGAGTTGCATCAATCTCCACCGTAAAGGCTCACTGGCTTGGTAGTGTTCTCCACCCGCGAGAACCCCAAGACTTCACCATAGACTCTTCATCAAATGTAACGTCTCTACTCATGACTATCTTCTTTTTTCAACCTGGATTCCAAAGTTTGAACCCTTTAACTCCTTTCTCCACACCCATAAAGATCCCTTTAATAAAGACGGCTATCAAGCTTGTTTTCACTAACATGATACCAAGGTGGCAACCAAAGATATGAATTGAGTCATAATCATAAGCTGGTTTACCATACCACTTCTCCATCGGAGTTTTACTTTTCTAACGCAAACATGGCAACCTATTAATGAGGAAGCACGCATATGTCACTGCCTCATCCCAAAACGCTTTACCTAATCCAAAGATTAGATAACATACATCGTACTTTCTCCAAAGAAAGTACGATTCATGCGTTCAGCTACCCCATTTTGTTGCGGTGTCTTCTTTAACCGTGAAGTGCCTCTCGTATTCCCTCATCCCGACATACTTGCAAGAATGGATCACTTTTGTACTCTCCACCATTGTCCGAACGTAGTACCTTGATCTTTCTGCAGTTTGAGTCTCGGTGCCTTTTTCCACCTCACATAGACTTAGGACTTCATCCTTATGCCTCATGGTGTACACCCATACGCGCCTAGAATAGTCATCAATAAACGACACGAACCAATGTTTCCCTCCCAATGATGCATTCTTGGAGGGACCCCAAACATCCGAGTGAACATAATCAAGAACTCCACTAGTGTTGTGGATTCTTGTGCCAAAGCTTGTTCTTGTCTTCTTGCCTTTCACACAATGTTCACAAAACTCTAATTTGGCAGCAATAGCACCTTTCAATAAATCTTGGCGAATTAAAGAATGTAACGACTTATCACTGGATGTGCAAGCGCATATGCCATAACCCGTGGTCTTCATCAGTTTCGCAGCCTCGATGTGTTCGAAATTGACACATCTCTCGTTACATCGTACTCCCAGCTAAGTAGTACAAGCTATGATGCCTTGTGCCCTTCATGATTACCAATGATCCGAAATTACCTTTAGAATGCCATTTTCAGCGACTAACTTGTAGCCCTTAGCTTCCAAAGTTCCGAGCGAGATCAGATTCTTCTTCACAACAAAAATAACCTTACTTCCTTCAGCTCCCGACCATACCATCATGCATCTTGATTCGAACACTACCAATCCCAATCACCCTGCAGGTGTGATTATTCCCATACGCACTTCTCCATCAAACTCTTCAAAGTTTGAGAAACCGGTCCCGATGAGGACAAATATGAAAGTAGCACCGGACCCTAATACCCACGTACACGGGCCGCCACGATAAAAGTTGATGGTATCATAGTCGCGAGAAATCTGAAGCTTCATCTGAATCTTCACTTGCCTTAGCAATGTTCACCTCGGTGTTATCCCTTTCTCGATCCTTACGCTTGGTACAATCATTAGCCCAATGTCCAAAGTCATGACACCATGCACATTAATCCTTCTGCAGACGCGCTCTTGACTTTGAACGCCCTTTCACTTTGCCACGATCACCATTCTTCTTTTTTCTGTCTGTTGAACGACCTCTTGCAAGAAGCAAGTCACTGTTAGCTTCACTTGACAGGTCTTCACGATCCATCTTCCCGAACTCCTCACTACGCAATGTCAGAGTGACCTCTGCCGTATGTCATCTTATCCTTTCCATTAAAGCCTTGATCACGGGTTCATACCTTCGGGAAGAGAGTTTATCGGACACGAGCTTGTTCCTCGTCGTTGATCTTCTCATCGTAGTTAACCAAATCAAAGAAGAAGTTTATTATATGAATCTAGGTGCTCGAGTTAGAGAGGCACCCTTCTTCATGTTATAGTGATACAAATTTCTCTTAAGATGTATCCTATTAGCCACGTTCTTCACAAGGTACTCCTTCTCTAGCTTTTCCAAGAGATCCTTAGCTGAAGTCTCGTGCTGATAATTAACTCTTACTGCTGTTGCTAAACACCCTCGAATTGAACCAAGACATAATTTATTCATCTTGTTCCACTGCTTTTCAGACATCTCCATTGGCTGACCTTCTAAAGCTTCTTCTAGGTCAAGATGAACAAGAGCATCCATTACGTCTGTTCTCCATAAACCAAAGTTATTGGTTCCAAACTTTTCAACCTTCATTGTGATCTATGAGAATGCAAGATTTCTTCTTTTGTTTCTTTATCTTTACTTGTGGACTCAATGTTCTCCCTCGGGATCGTTCGGATCATCCGGTTTATCCCCGTTAACCATTGTTCACAAACAACCAAATATAGATAAAAAACTAAACCTTGAGATTAGAATTACCTCAAACAACTTCGAAAAATACCCCGCTTCAATATTATGAATACCCAAAAAAAAAAATCCAAGAACGTTACTCCAGCTCGATACCAATTGTTGCGCTAAAACCTGCGGCGAAGCGATATGCACAACTACAAACGGTACTCCAAATATTGCCAAGAACACAAACTAAAGAAGAAAAGAGACGAGAATTTAACGAGGTTGAATCCTCGAAAAATAAGTGATTTATATATTATCGCAAGGGAGAATACATATAAACCCTCGGAGAGAAGAAGAAATTTTGGTGTGTTTTCGTGGTTCTCTACTAGGCTATTTATATACACATAGGTAGGGATTAGGGTTTCATAACTTAGCTAATAAGTCCCTAAACTTTAGGGATTAAGAAACCAATAAGAGTTATCAAAACTCTGATTTTGGTTTATCCAAAATCAACTCCACCAATAACACGGTTTTGGAGTTCCACAAGTTTTGGACTCTCACACAAAACCGTGTTCTACAATCCCGCCAGCATCCAACAATTATGACTTTCAAGATTTTCAGATTTTAAAAACCATAATAACTGATTCAGTGTCTCACCCTTTGCTCCGGAAGCTAATAATCCTAAAGCAGCATATATTGATAATATGCTAAATTCTCTCCATTACCTTCTTTCGAGAAGAGATTCTTCATAGTTGGCATGGATACTGGAGAACCTATCAAACTCATTCCGTTAGCCATGGGTGAAATTTGTTTTTGTTTGGTTGATTTTAGGATATCAGAGGAGCGAGATGAGTTTCCTGGCGAGACTTGAATATAGACTCTGGAATTCTAGTATGCTGGCATCGATTACTTTTATAGATTTTGTTTCTTGATAACCAAGGAACAAGAAACCGTGTCCGTCTAAATATAGTCGGAGGGTATACCTTCCTATATTAGGACTAGGGACTAGGGTTGGCCGGTTGGGGTTCCTTACAAACAAGCAATATTACCGAGTTTGGGAATAGCGCAATTTGTTAAGAATCTGGCGGCGAGTAACGTGGCCAGAGATTCAGTGACAACGTGTCACCTACGAGTTAGGCCTGAGCAGTGAATGGTTCATCCCATCGGCAACACATCCGCCAGAAGGCGAATTTCACATTTGTTATCGGCGTGCCGTTGAATTAATTTGGTCTCCTCTACTGCTTGGCCATTATTGTGAAAGATCCTTCTATCAAGCTCCAGCAAGTTTGTGCACCATCCCGCGTGCATAAGGGTGTAGTACAGGCGCCATTATATATTGTGAAAGACCCTTCTATTAAGCTCCGACAAGATTGTGCCATTCAGATACAGAATCTCAAATTTCAGCAATGCAGTATATTTTTTAAGCCGTACAGTTCAGCCTCCGCAAATAATATCCAGATGATAAGAAATACTCAAAATCAAAATGTTATAATCCAAATACCATGATTATGGGCAGAAGTAAAATGAGCATAAAGATTCATGAAAGAGAAACCGTTTTCTTTTCTTTTACAACAGAAACAAAATTGTACACTTTGTTTTCATTATTTGAAAACCAAGGTTATAAAAACAACAAATCATCTACAAAACTGAAGAAAAACAAGCATTTTTCCGGGGGAAAAAAAAAACGGAAAGGAAAAGAAAAAAAAATGTCGAGACAGTAACTGTGATCTTTGTTTTGAATACTGATACATCATATACTAACTTGGGAATTATTGAGAGAATCTGATAGTTGCAAAGATGATTAACAAGCTCCTACGGAGAACTGCATGCTGCTCTTAGAAGTAAACCAAATGAGTTTACTGCTCATTGTCATCACTCTAATTGCGCAGCAGAACTGGTTAGTGGTTTCCCACGCCCCATAGTGAAACCCCGTGTACCATCCGGCATTCTCGGTCCTCGTGGTGCCTGCTTATTGGTATTAATTGATGCTTCACACTGGACTAAGCAGCTTGATTGTGGGGATGAAGCAATTAGACCACGCCCGGATTGATTCTGAGAACGTCCGCGAGATTTTCCACGGCCACGAGCCCACCCTTTCTTTGATCCAGTAGTATTATCTTCAATCTAGCAACAATACACAATCATGGTCCAAAATTACTACTGCTGTGGAATGTTCAGTAACCGGATAATGTTCTCTGATGGAGCTATTACATTATATCTCAAAAATGTTCTCCTAAATCTTAGTCATTAAACTGATGAATATACCATGGAATGCACCACTTACATTGCTTTCAGTCTGTAGTTCCACATTATTAGGCTGCGATGATTCATCCGCTGATACAGGGGATGCAGTCTCGTCTTCCGAGACACCTTCAAAATGGTCATAGACCTTCACCTTCATAACAGATCTTGGCTGGACAATACCAACAGAATCATGAACACAGCAACATAACATAACACCTGAAATTCGTAGCGAATAGAAAAACTAAATGGTTACGAGTCAAATTCCATACCGAGCGTCTAAGCAGCAATCTTACACGGAGGCCTTTTCTCCAGTTCCTTTCATCATTTAATTTTTCAACCTAATCAAATTGAAGACCAATTAACAACAAAACAAAGAAAATACATGAATATTAAAGATAAGAAATGAACTTAAGTTTCTAAAGAACATACTGCTTTCTCTGCTTGGACGACAGTTTCGTATTCCACTAGAGCGTGGAGCTTGAAAGCCAATAAAACACGGTTGTATGAGAAACGATGATTAAGAGATAATTTTCTTAGATATAATACCATATCAGCTGAAAAAAAAAAGATGAGTATAATATGTTTGAGCTAACTACCTTGTTACTAATAAGTACATCTCCTTTAGGACGAGAAACATTTGATTCCTGCGGATGACATATCCGAACTGTCTTCACACTGTCCATTATATTCGGATGAAAAAGTTAGGAATTTGGTATTGGAATTCTGGGATATTAACATCGTGTATTAGTTTTAGGGAAATCCAACCTTCCAACCACGCCGAAGATTTTTTCAAGATTTTGATGAGTGTAATCCTCGGGTAAGTTTTCTGCTACAACAGTACGCGCCTGAAAGTACAACAATTGTTACATAGAAACAAGTGTTTTTGGAAAGGGAAATTTTTATCTTAGAAACTAGTCGGTAATTGTTTGCAATCACCTGCAAATCCTCTTTGTCTCTTTCTGTGAAAAGGTGTTTGCGCTTAACCTTCTTGCCATCATCACTAACAACCTTCAATACCGAAGCCAAACAAGCAAAAGCAATAAGAAAAGGGAATTGAGAGCATACTCTTTTAGTCACTAGTCCAAGTATGAAATGAAAAGTTAGATATCGACGTACAAGTTTGGAGGATGTTCGAAGTGCTTGGATGAGCAAATGACTGTTACTAACGAGGGATTTAATCTTCTTTGAAGACGATATAACAGATAATGGAACTGCATTGCAAATATCAATGTGAAGCACATGAAATCTTTTGGTTTAAGATGATTAGTTTTTTATCAATATCTTGCTAGAAAAATCTTTGAATTGGAATGTAATTTCTTACCGTAACCTTCAGGATCTTTACTAATATGTTTCATCAAGGTATCACTTGCAAATAAGCTCATGTCACTGAACTGATATTCCACCTGTTACATAACATTTCACATTTGAATAGGATATGGAAGTAAGGTGTGCACATAATGCACACGAAACCAACGATGTTTCAGAAGGATATTATCATATAATACATACTATCAAAGTATTCGCAATCCATTGATTCTAGCATAGATCAAGTTAATACAAAATACCACCAAAAATTCAACCTTATATGGTTTTCAGGATCTCGGCATGGAAAGATTCAATACAAGCAATCATCATCAGTTTCTTTCTTCAAGAAAGGAAATCGTAAGCTGTAAATGTTCCTTGATACTGTTTTTTTCAGAGTAAAATTAGAGGCTATAGCATCATGATCATTCAATCAAACCTCGAATTCTTCGTTTAAGAGCAGATATATATGTAGGCAAAGAAGATCTAATGTTACAATGGTAGTGAGATTATAGTTTGAGTAAATTCAAGCTCTGAGCACATACAACTTCGTTTGAAACAGAAATTCATCAAGAATACAGGATCTTGGAGGATCTAAGCCCCCAAATTTCACATTATGTTATCCGCCAGGAAACAATACAAATTCAACAACATATATGTAATGCAAGAAACAAAGAACAAGAAACACACATGAAAGAGATATAAGTACCTGTTTAATGATCTTATGTCGAATATCTTCAGTGAGGAAATTCTTCGAATGCCTTTGTGTTATGTTAGAAGAATTAGGAATTAACTGAATTGTTTCTTGATCTGCAACATAATACCAATCAGATCCATTACTAGAAGAACCAAGAAAATGAATACATGGATAAATATATCCAGATATTGGCATTTGGGTTTGTTGTTGTTGTGGTTGTGGTTGTGTTCTTGGAACAAATTCAGGTGCATGTACATTGAATTTGAAATTATTCATCTCCATTTTTGCTGTTGTTGTTTCATTTTTATTTTCTTCTTGTATTTCAGAAGACATATCTCTGTTTATGGTAAATTGATTCTACGAATTATACAATTTTGTTTTTTTTTGTGTTTCTAATGGTGGTGATGGTGATGATGATCAAGATTGAAAGAGTGTTGTTTTTGATTGTGTAACAAACTTTCTAATTCCACATTTCCCGCCTAAATATGGACATCATTTCTTCTCTCACTCTCTGCTTTTCATTACACTTGCCCGTTCAATGTGGTGGGGTTTGACCCGGATTTCTTAAGGTTTGATTTTGGCAAGAGTTCTTCGTTATTTTTAGTTAAAGGGTTGGTCAAAGATTTACAATAATTCTGCTTAGACTTTGCCCCTAGGTTGAAATTTAAGTTGGGGCAACTTTAAGTTGTCTTTTCGTTTAGATTCCCGGTTTAGGGCATACGTAAAACTTTCAGGGCATACAAAACAATATTCCCATCTTGGGTGACCTTATAAGGGGTATCCTATGGGTAGTTCAATTACCTATATATCCCTACCCTTAATACAAAAACCTAAAATTAGTTTTCTAAAAAATCAAAATCAGTTTCCCTTAACATCTCTTCTTCTTCCTCCTCTAGCCGAACTTTCCCCTTCCCGCGATTTTTTTTTTCATTACCGTGATTAATCGTCGATTCGTAAAAATTTGATCGTCAATTAAACTCAACTACATAATGACTCGTACAACGAAAAAAGCAGAGACTAGGCAAACCAAATCGTCTTTTAATCTCGTACAATGAAGGTGTAGAAACTGAAAATCAACCACCAATTGAACCAGAAATTGAACCAACTGCATCTCCAACTTCGGAAATGAGGATAAGAAAGTAACTTTTACAAACCCAATCTCTTATTTGTTGTTTTTCATCGATTAAATGGGTTTAATTCCAAAAAAAAATAGTGTTTTTGACGGTTACAGTGCTGGGTTCGACTCAAACTTGAGTTGCGTTTTTAGCCGAACTGTTCTTCGCAAAAGCTTCTTGTAAGTGTATATGAACAGTTCGACATGAAATTTCAAGCCGAACCTAGTCACAGATAGAGATGCATAGAGGGTTCGGCGTATTCGATAAAACTATTTTACGCCGAACATATGTTGTTTTCATTTTCACAAATCGTATAAGTATATGAGTTCGGCTTGAAAGCGTTTTTGTAATATAAGCCGAACATGTCACTGTCTTATATTTTCTTTTTCGGGCTAGCCGAACCTCTTGATTTACTTCGGAAATTGTTCTTTGGTAGTGATAGAATTGGTTAGTGTTGACATATAATGACTTTGTTTAGTGTTGTGCATTTTTCTTCATCTTTGT
The DNA here is from genome assembly GCA_023531295.1 of Papaver armeniacum. Classification (NCBI taxonomy): domain Eukaryota; kingdom Viridiplantae; phylum Streptophyta; class Magnoliopsida; order Ranunculales; family Papaveraceae; genus Papaver; species Papaver armeniacum. Next base: position 32,848 of record JAJJWW010008697.1, on the reverse strand, counting down.
CGGTTGATAAATTCCAAAATCGCACGACAAACATGAAGAAAATGCACTACACTAAACAAATATTATTACATTTCAAACATTATCTCTTACATTTCGTGAATTATGTCTACGGGATCAGGTTGATTTTCCATCGGTACATGTCCATCAAGCACGACCTACAAAGAATAACACAAGGTAAGATAATACAATAAAAAATTAATGGAGAGATTCGGATAGTACTATAATCTAAATACGTGCCGAACCTAGCACATTTACGAGGTTCGGCTATTAGGATATTCACAATAAGTTTCGAACCATGTATTGTCAAAAGGTTCGGCTCTTACGATTTTTACAATATGAGCCGAACCTTTAACGAACTTTCTTCCAGAAGTTCCAGTGTATGGTTCGGCTCCTTATAAAAATTTTAAAATATCCGAACTATGGTCTTCAAAGTAAGTTCGACTCATAATTATAACACTTTCAGCTAGCCGAACTTTTCATCCAGACTCGCCGAACCTTAGTGAAAAAACACAAACTTTTGATGATTTTAAGCTACAAAAGCGAGATTTTTTAAGATAGAAGTGTACCTGTGTATTAGAAGCATTGGGTTTCTCATATATGTATTCATCATCTGGATTTGGCTCATAAAAATCATCACCTTGAGTTTGTGCTTGAGTTTGAGTTTGAGTTTGGTGAAGATTGACCCTCCTCATCCATTGAATCAAATACAAGCTTTTTTCTCACTTTCCCCTTCTCCCTCAAAAAAAAAAAAACCTAACTTTTTTTTTCTTCCTCAAAATTTTTCATCTACTCAAACATATATAAATAAATTATCTTAATCACTAATCAGGATTATTATAACTAATCATTAATTAACACTAATCCTAAAAGGGCAGATTTGCCATTACTAAAAATATTTGGCTAAGGGGTTATTGATTTTGGTATTTACATCCCTATTTTGTCTTTATTCAGTATGCCTTGAAAGTTTTACGTATGCCCTAGAACATGGTTCTTCGTTTATAGGAACTGGTAAGGCGTTTACTTTAGGGGAAAATATCGTTAGTCCATTTATGTTCGGGCCCGTATTAGTTTGGTCCTTTCGGAAATCACCTTTTCCATTTGGTCCATAATTATTTAAAAATATTAAATTGAACAAAATACCCTTCTGTGTTAATTCCAACTTATTTTTTGTAGCAGTTCATTTTGTCTGATGAACTCCGGAGTTCATTCTTTCAAATGAACACATGATAAAAACCAAACTAAATCACATATGAAAACAGAGTTCATTCTGTAAAAAGAACACAACACAAAACTTCATTATTGTGACAAAAAAAACAGAGTTCATTCTTTCAAATGAAAACATGATAAAACCTATATGAAAATAGAATTCATTCTTTTAAATGAACACCTGATAGAACCTATATGAAAACAGAGTTCATTCTTCAAATGAACACTTGATATAATCTATAAGAAAACAGAGTTAATTCTTCAAATGAACACCTGATATAACCTATATGAAAACAAAGTTCGTTAGACAAAATGAACACCTATCAAAAACTAACTAATTCATACCTAGAATTGAGTTCATTCTATAAGATGAACACATAACAATTCAAGATCTAAAAACAGAGTTCATTCTTTACATGAACACACAAAAACAATCCACAAAAATCAGAGTTTATCTTCATCAACATGAGTTCATCTTCAACACGAGTTCATCTCATCAACACGAGTACCTTCTGTTTGATGAACTTTGTCGTCTTCATCATTCTTCAACAACAACATATTTGAGTTCATTATGTTCGATGAACTTCATCGTCTTCATCATCTTCAAACAACAGTTGAAAGAAATTATTCGTCATCTTCAACAACAACAGAACTTCATCTTCATCGTCTTCACTATTCTCCAACACCAGTACAAAAACCTCAAATTTAAGATCTTCAACACGAGCATCAAACATCAAAAAATCAAGATCTTCAACATCAAAAATAAATATCTTCAACACGAGCAGCAAGACAAAGATCATCATCTTCATCTTCAACACGAGCAGGAAAACATCAATATCAGTTCATCCTTCACAGTGAACCTGATTTCAGATCTAATTTCATCCTTCACAGCAAACATCAATATCAGTTCATCAATATCGTCGGCTTCATCAGCAGATTGAGTTCATCGTCGTCTTCAGCATCTTCAACAGATGTAGCAGGAGAGAAAAAAAGAAGATGGAGATGACGAAAAGGGAAAAATTAGTAAATCAATCACCATAAACTCACTCTTCATCGTTTACAGTAACAGATCAAATCTTCAAAAATCGTTTACATCTTCAACAAAAAAAGAGTAGCGGCAAATGGCTAAAACACATAAATCTTGTTTACATCTTCAACAATAGCAGCATCATCTCTGCAAATCTTGTTTCACATGAACTTAAAACCCTAGAAATCTTCATCTTGTTTCACATGAACTTCAACAGTAGCAGCATTATTTCTTGTTTCTTGTTTCACATCACCTCTGCAAATTAAAGCCCTAGAAATCTTCATGTTGCGGAAAAGAAAAAAAAAATAGAGAAAAAGTAGATCTGAAAAAGAAAAAAAGAGGTGAGAGAAAGTAAATATGAAAATGATTTCTTTTCTCTTGATAATTGAATTGAATTATTATGGGCCCAATTATGTCCCTACCAAACGATAATTACATCATCATGACGTCACCCTAGGACCAAACTATAATTGCTAGGACCAAATAATAATATATATTTTAAAAATGGACCAAACAGACAGTTGACTAGGTCAGCTGGACTAAACTCTCTCTAATATATTATTTCTAGGACCTATTGGTATTTCGTACTTTATTTTTTGTTAAATGGTTGCTGGATTTACAATAACGCCTGATACGAAAAAGCTGCAAAGAAGCCAAATATAATTTAGCAATTTGGCAATTTAGCAACTTATGACTGCAGTTGCTCTTAAGATGTTGTTTTTCGCTTCTGGAAGCAAATATGTCAGAAGTTAGTTTGGGTACATAATTTCGGAATGACTTCTAAAAGCAAAAAATTTAACTTTGTGTGAACTTCTAGTTTGACAGCATAAGAGCTTTTACTTATGTTATCAAAACACCCTATCAAGTTTTCGAAATTTGATGCCTTATTATAGGGAGAGAAAAAAAGATCAAACAAATGAAGTTTTACCACATCAAAATAACGAATAAAGAGTGATTAAATATGGTGTTTATCATTGTTTTCGAAAGATATTATATTAAAATTAAGAAACATATATTTGAAAGAGCAGGTACTTTTCGCCCTAAGGTTGGATAACATTGATTGTCTAACTTTAATATCCATAATTTTGATACAAAGATTAGTGGTCACATACTAAATGACTATTTTTTGCTACTGAATTTGCTAATGAATTAGATGTTGGTGTGAGGTAGACTTGATTTCTAATATGTAAGATAATATTTATGATAAACTTGGTTTCAATCACAACAATAATTATGTGAATCTTCCACTTTAATAATCAAGTCAATTACTGAAACCACTAGTATACACAAGATTTATCTTCATATGATGAAATCCTTGATCTATTAAGAGTTATGTTCAAAGATGAACTACATACTTCCTGATCTATGAAATCAAATTGTGCGGAAATTATAGTTTTATCACAAGGAGTACTTGGTTCAAGACTCGTTTACCATACAACCTCGATAAGGCTTTAAACTTCTTACACAAAGTAAAGATTCAAATCCAAAGGTTACCTTTCGTTCATGTATACACAAGATTTATGTTCATATGAAGGACTCCTTGATCTATCAAGAGTTACGTACAAAGTTGATCTTTGTGACCAATCAAGATTCATCCTCAAAGATGAACTAATTGATTCCATATCCTGAAATTAAGTTGTGTGTATATTCTACTTTTATCATAAGGAGTATCTGGTTCAAGATTCGTTCACCATAGGATCTTGACAAGGCTTTAAATTTCTTACACTAAGTGATCTCCATGATGATGCTTATCCTCAACGTTGCTTGAACTACGTTATCTTGATCCCACTCGGGTACGTAGGTAGTCACTTGAGTGATGCAGTCACTTCAGTTTTATGAGTTTTTATTTTATGTTTTTTGAAAATAGTGGGAGAATGTCGGATGTTTCCAGTTACATAGAAAATAAAACGATTTCTGTTTTTGGTTTTCCACTACGATGGTGAGCATCTTGTGTCAAATCGACATAGCATTTTCAAAACCTTGATACAAAATGTATTCCGAGTTAGAACATGCATAACCATTCTCATTAGATATCATAGATGTCTGTTGGAGATGACAATATATCTCCAATAGGTGTGATGGTTCACATAAGACATAACCAGTCCCCTTATACACCATGTATATCTACTGGAAATGACGCATCTCCAATGGATATGATCCCCAATAACTAGTGATGATTAAGTCTCATTCTACGAGAATAAGTTGTCGGTTTACTTTTTTCTCTAATTAAAGTATCACCTAAAAAAATATTTTAGTGTGTGCTTGGTCGAATCAAGATTGTACAAGTCTTGAATTCGAGAACGTTGTTAATATGGCTTTATTATATCTTGAAGCCAATATTCAATTACCCAATTGTACATGTGAATTATATTCGGAAAGGTTAAATATTTTGTTTTAAAAAACTGAACAACAGACTTGAAGTCAGAAGAACAACAATTATTTTTAGTGTAGATAACAATTGCCTATTAGCATATTTACTCTCCTTTTTGAGCCAAATTTTCCATCACCACTTACTCTCTAATGCATTCATATATTTTGATCCACATAGTATTAGAAAATAGTAATTTGCATCTTTGGTTAAGCATTAAAGAAGATGTTGTGCTACATTAGAGTATGTTCATTGTTTTCGTTATTCCAATGTTATACCAACGACGAAATAAACTATTTTATTTTGGGTGACATGTCGTCATCAAATGGTCACAACTTATATGTGAGGTTGATAACTTCTTAAAGAAAGTGTCTAACTCGCCTTGGTTCAAATAAGTTTTGTTCAAGAAAATATAGATTGTTCTCCTTTTCTTTTTCTTGTTTTGGTTTCTGATGATCAAGTATTATGTGGATCGCAATCCATACATGAAGATCATTCTTGCAATGTTGTAGAGAATTAGAGGAAAATAATACTAAACTTGTCTTATTGTCTTATCAGTAACGAAGATTTTTCAGCCATCTATCCTACTCACTATGTACCATCGGATCATGAGGGATTTATACTCATGATCCATATAAATAAAAAATTATAGCCTCCAAGCTAGGATTAGATCTTAATGAATAGAAACCAATTTCTGCTTACTACATTCATATTTTTCATCTTTGAGTGTGTTATCATCTAAATAAAGTAAATACAAAGTGAACATAGTGCTTGAGCATGATGTTGCTCGATTCGAGATGCCAAAATTAATTTTGTTAATAAGAAAGCTATAGAACTCACTAATTTTATTTCACTTGCAAAATTTAAGGTCATTGTAAAATAAATAAATCTCTTTCGTTTTTGCTTGCTTCCGTAATATCTCAAATAATTCATAATTTTGGACTAATTAATATTATAGACGAGTGGTAAATTATCAACCATGACAATATTGGGACATCAGTACTGTAAGTGTACAACTGAACTTTCAATCGAGTTATTATGTTGGCTTACATTGACAAGTATTAAACTAGATTATATTTGTCATTGAAATTTTTTAATGACCAAATATTTCATCACCAAGTCGTTTTTTTAGCGAGAACATTTTTCTTTTAGTCGAAAAACATGTTTACTATAAAATAAATTAAGTCAAAAATATATTTTTAATGTCATTAATTTTATCTCTAAACAATGGTTTCCGAAACCAAGTGATAGTCTCTGAACGATAACTTTTATTTATTGTTTTTTAGCCGTTAATTTTATTAATGACAACTTTTCCTAAGAAGAGTGTTTTGAAATCAAAATTTTTACTCTCCAATAATTTTTATTTTTACCTCTACAAAATCATTTTATCGTTAACAATTGTTTTGGTCATCCAAAAGAAATTCCAAATACAACTTCAACTTTTTTCTCTCTATAAACTAAGTTATTCGTCAAGGTTGCGGAACTAATTAAACTTTTATCATGATGAACACCATTCATAATTATTATGTATAATCCATCGCTTTTGAAGAAGTACGACTGCAATATCAATGTAGAGATTTTTTCAAGTGTGAAATCTGTGAAGTATTTATACAAATATGTTTGGAAAGGGGTAGATTTGTTCAAGTCAAATAAAGCAAAAATTACTTGCAAAGGTAATCTTAACTTGGTAAGATTGTAATCCGTGATTCTTTGCGATAACCAGGATGATAATTCTCGTCACTTATTTGTTGCATGAATTCAAGGATCTCTAATTAATATCTAGCATTGACCAACAACCAGAGTGACAGAACTTAGAAAAATGACTTGTCTACACACTTACTTGTTGTAAACCTTCGTACAAAGACTGCGCTCCCATTATGATAAAGAAGTTGATACTCAAAAGAAACTCAGGCTTTGTGTTTACGACACCAGTTTCTTTACAAGTCTCACTAGCAAACAAGGTTCGTGATTAAGTTCTCCACTTTATAGAAGCAAGAGAGCACCGGATAATTGAAATACAATTCGCGACATACCCGCTAAGAAGACCAATTTCAAATAGTCTCCCGACAAAGATCGAGGATAACTGCAAGTGAATACCCAAAAAGTTCGAAATTAAATAATATAATTGATTGCATATGAATGTAATTAAATACTCCCTCCGTTTCAGGAAAAGTGATATTTTTACCTTTTCAATTTGGCATATTTTTAGGCAAAAATGAAAAAGTAAAAGTATCACTTTTTATGAAATGGAGGTAGTATTGAATTCGAAAAACATAAATGAATTGGAAGCACATATGCAAACTGATCAGATATATCACATATCAAAAAAGGAATAGTAGGCTTAACCAAAGAAGCAAGAAATATGAAAGCTATAACTAATATCACAACAACAACAACAAAAATAAACAACTAATATGGACATGGATATCCTTAAAGAGGAATAAACACATTACCATTAACTTTGCCCCTACTTTAATCCGTTTCTAGTTGGGGTAAGTTACCCCTAGAATAATAAACGCCTTACCATAAACTAAAAATAGACAACTTCTTTTCTAACGTTAGATTGTTTTTTATTTATTTTTTTATGAGAAAGAAATTCTGGTGTCACCCCACTTAGCACTAGGTTTGTTCGCATGGGAAGGACCCTAATAGCCAGTTTGGATACCACTTAGAGCATCCGTAATATTATTGCTAAAAACTAGATTTGGCAAAAAAACAAGGTTGCTAAACTTATTAAATTGCTGAATTGCTATATCAAATGTGGCAATTGCCAAATATGGCTGGATGCTATTATAAGATACGTGCGCGTTTGGAAGCATTTGTAAACATTGTATGAAATCGGTTCCATTTTTAAGTAGCACCTTATACTGGAACATATTTATTAAGTGAAGTCTTTCGCCTTTAAACGCTTTTAATAAGTCTGATTCTTCAAACGGTGTCATTACAAATATCTCATTCTAGATATGATTATAATTTGTGTTTTTATGAAACAGAAGTAAAAAGACGCGAGTATTACCAGCGTCTGTATTACAAACAATATTATAAAATACGTTTAGCTTCACATGCTACTTACGACCGCATCTACACTCAGACGCGGCTATAATCAATGTTTCATATACATGGTTTTATAATGAATTTTTTTCCTGAAACGAATTTAATATTATCGACTGATTTTTAGACGCAACTATTAACAAAGTTTGATTTTAGCAACTCCTCCACCACTAGGCCTGAAAATAAAAAGTTGAAAAGAAACCAAATATAATTTAGAAAAATTAGAAATTTAGCAACTTATGACTACAATTACTCTTAAGAAGTTTTTTTTCGCTTCTGGAAGCAAATGTGTCAGAAGTTAGTTTCGGTACACAATTTCGGAATGACTTCTAAAAGCAAAAAATTTAATTTTTTGTGAACTTCCGGATTTGACAGCACAAGAGCTTTTACTTCTGTTACCAACCTATCCCGTGTTTGAAATTTGATGCCTTATTATAGGGAGAAAAACAAAGATCAAACAAATAAAGTTTTACTACATCGAAATAACGAATAACGAGTGATTATATTGGGTGTTTATCATTTTTTTTTGAAAGATATTATATTAAAATTAAGAAACATATATTTGAAAGAGCATGTATTTTTTTGCCCTAAGGTTGGATAACATCGATTGTCTAACTTTAATATCCATAATTTTGGTACAAAGATTAGTGGTCACATACAAAATGGCTATTTTTGCTACTGAATTAGATTTTCTTGGTAAATACCAACGTTGGTGTGAGTTAGACTTGATTTCCAATATGTAAGATAATAATTCTGATATATTTGGTTTCAATCACAATAATAAATATGTGAATCTTCCACGTGAATAATCTTTAGGTCAATTACTGAAACCACTTGTATAGAGTGGCTATCAAGATGAACTAGTACGATTGTCTAAAGGAAAATTAGAACTGTATACTTTATTTATGTTGTTGATCAATACAAAACATACGACAATATTTTTTAATTTTTGTTTATCTCGAAAAACTTTAATTCAGTGGATGATGACCGTTTGAAAGCATATTGTACTCATCTTGAAACCGTTCTTAAGAGTGGAATGACATCTGAACTCGGCGCAAGTTATTTGCCGAAATGGAAATCATTAGAGAGATTTTGCTATCAGACACAAAAGATGTTGTTAATATCTTAAATTTTCTTGAAGAGACATGATTGCTCTCCATTCACTTCTGTTGCTTATAGAATACTGTTAACTATTCCTGTTACAGTGCATCGGCAAAAGAAAGTGTTGAGATTATTAGCCCACATGGTTGGGTTATTTAAGATCCTGCAGTTTATAATATATTAGGGCCTCTCCACTCATTGCCAATTGGTTTTGGGTTGGATGCCCGTACTCTAATATGGTATCAGAGCAGGCTATTTGTGTCGAGTCAGTTGACCGCACCTTTACTCACGTCACCGATTTAATTATCCACGTGTTTGTAGACCCGCCGAGGCTACACGTGAGGGGGCGTGTTGAGATTATTAGTCCCACATGGTTGGCTTATTTAAGATCCTGCAGTTTATAATCTATTAGGGCCTCTCCACTCATTGCCAATTGGTTTTGGGTTGGATGCCCGTACTCTAATAGAAAGTTTTCTGAAATTTAAATTGTTGATGAAGTCATATTTGAGATAAACCATGTGACATAAAGGTTAAACAGATTAGTTGTGGGATCTATTGAGAGTGGGTTTTAGATATAATTGATCTTCGAAAGCTGATTGATGAGTTTGCTAATAAGAGTGCAATGAAATCGAGGTTCAAATGGCGATGCTGGTTCTTTCATTGGACCAACACGATCAATTTTGCAAAAAAAAAAAAAATTGGTAGTCAGACTTTTGCAAGTTCATTTTTATTTGAGATGTATAAGTTTTATAAAGAGATAAATTATGTGGCTGGCGTATATTCTGAAAAAGCGGGGGTATAACAACCACACCCAATATTTCGTTCGGCAATATGTATGGACCTAACTCCAATATAATTCCAAGTGAATCAATTAGACAGTCAGACTCAATCAAGGAAAGATATCCAAGAGTTGTATCTCTTTCTCAAATCAATCAGCAAATCAACGGGATGGAATCCATGAACTGATTGGTATGAGAATAACTTGGACGGTATCAAAAACCAATATCCAAGTGTCAATCAATTTCTATCCAACAACCAAAGGTCATATTTACCAATTGATTGAACTACGCACAACCTGTGAAAATTCAATTATATAGAAAATATAATGCGGAACAGAAAGAACACAGATACCAGAAATTTTGTTAACGAGGAAACCGCAAATGCAGAAAAACCCCGGGACCTAGTCCAGATTTGAACACCACACTGTATTAAGCCGATACAGACACTAGCCTACTACAAGTTAACTTCGGTAACCAAGTCTCACACCGATTAAGGTACAGTCGCGTTCCTTACGCCTCTAAATCCCAGCAGGACTCTACGCACTTGATTCCCTTAGATGATCTCACCCACAACTAAGAGTTGCTACGACCCAAAGTCGAAGACTTATAGACAAAAAGCCTATTCTGATAGATAAATCTGTCTCCCATAGAAGTACCTATGAAGTTTTGTTCCGTATTTTGATAAATCAAGGTGCACAGGAACCAATTGATAATCCGGTCATATATTCCCGAAGAAGAACCTAGAAATATCGATCATCTCACAATAACTTAATTATATGGTAGTAGAAGAAGTTATTGTGGAATCACAAAGATTGAGACGAAGAGCTTTGTGATTAATTTTTAAATCTTACCTATCGAAGATAAATCTCGAGCAAATCTTAGAGAAGATGGTACTCAATACGATAGAACAAGTAAGATTAGAATGAGCAACTACAAAGAAAATAGTTGGATCTGGCTTCACGAATCCCAAATGAAGTCTTCAAGTCGTTAACCTATAATGGTTTTGAAAAAACCTAGGTTAAAGGAGAATCGACTCTAGTCGCAACTACTACACAGGAAAGTGTCGGGATTAGGTTTTCCAGTTGCTAGAGTTCTCCCTTATATAGTCTTTCAAATCAGGGTTTGATAGCTTAGTAACAAAGCAATCAATATTCACCGTTAGATGAAAACCTGATTTAAGATTCAAGCTAAGTTTGCTTAACACCAATGCAATATATATCCACCATTAGATGGTCTTAGCTTGTTACACACAAATGAAATATACCTTCATTTAGATATGGGTAACCGTACCTAAACGTGTATATTGAGTTGGCTCAACAATAGTTAACTGAAATTAGCCATATGAACACTTTTGTCTTAACCACATTCATCTAACACTTCTAGATGAAATCTGATGATCAATCAATCATGAAAGATAATCAAATGAATCTACTTGTGTTACTCATAGAGTTGTTCAATTGTATATATTTCATAGAAGTATATAAGAACCAACTGAAACAAAATCGGATTGATTCGTAATTGTACAAAGTACTTATACCGAAATCAATTCATAAACATTAATCCACGGTTTGCAAAGATTGCATTCCTTAATTTATTAATGTATTTTTTCATGAGTATGAAAACATACTTAACCGATTTGAGAACTTTAACCACTAAGTTTGCAAACTGGTACGCAAACTATAGCTCCGGACTTTGGTCTTGTCCAGCCGTTTGCAAACGGGTATGAAAACAACAGTCCCAAACCTAACTCAGGTAGAACCGTTCACATACTGGTATACAAACTTGGTTCCCGGACTTTAACAGTTAAAACTGTTCGCATACTGGTATGCAAACAAGGTTTCCGGACCTGAATCATACCAAAATAGTCTGCATACTGTGTTGTATCCAGACAAAGGTTAATTGTTCTAAACTCCAATTTCAATCATTGAAACATCCTTAGAAGACGACAATGGCTGTCTCACACATACCATTAGCTTATAAGTAATTTTCAAGTGATCGAATGATCATTACGAAACTTTCCGAGTCGACATCAAATGATTGTCTCACACAAATCATGTAAGATGCTTCAAGGCAATTTTCACATGATCATCATTTGACTTACTATTTAGTTTCCAACAAATAAATTGTTTCCAACTAAACTCGTCAAGAATAATGATGAACTTAACTAAAGAAAAAATCTTCCAACACATATTTCAAGAAATAGATAAGTGAGATAAACTCGGCTCGAAATATCAAAGTCTATATATCTATACGACTTAGTCTCATTATAAGATAGAATAGAATAGACTTCTGAGTGATAGATAAGTTTTAGTCTCCACATACCTTTTGTTGATGAAGTTCCTCTAAGCTCCACTCAGTAGATCTTCGTCTTCAATCGATGAACGCCGTGAAGTTTAAAGCTCAACTACACATTCTATCATAATCTGAGACGTAGCTATAAGTAGACTAGAAATCAAGACTTATAGTTTTGATCACCTAAACTTGACATACAAGCTTGAGATAACAATGCTTGCGAGTTCGACCGAGCATTGCTCTAACATATTCTTTTTATTTAATTATTATATTTAATTAAAAAAGATTCTTTGAATCTATAAGTACGGGATTTTTTTGTTGCATTAACAAACGCTTGAGTTTTCCTCGTTCATGCTCATCTAAATGTCAAATACGACCCTAATTATATGTCGCCAGAGTCGTTGAAACATATCATGCAAACATGGCCAAATAGCCAATTGAGTTTTATGATCAAGAAATGATGCACCAATGTCGATTGCGGTCGGTCCGACTTTTAATCGACTCAAAAACTAGACTTTTTTTTTTCTTCGGGTAAGCCATTCCTTCCCACCTTAGTCCATAGAAAAACTTATACCTCGACTTCTTCCTGCCTAACAAAACCAAAAACATTAAAGGTGAGGTGATAGGAGATGAGACAAATATGGGACAATGAATCCAGACCTTAAATCTAAAAATGAACAAACCAAAAACACTAAAGGTGAGAAGATTGGAGATGAGACAAATATGGGAGAATGAATCCTTACCTTAAATCTAAAATGAACTAATGGTGGGTTTGGATGGAATTTTAAAGGTAAAATTTATGGATCCAGGAGATTTGGTGGCATTACGTTTCCCCGACACGTTTGGTTGCCCAAATTCCCTGGAATCATGTTTACTACATGAATCATTTTTTCAGCAAATCCTTTATATGGAGTCCATCTCTTCCCCCCTAAAATTTGAAGGGAAACTTATCAAGGGATTTGTGGACCCACTTTTTTAATTCTAAAATTCTATAAATATACAATTTTTGTTGTAGGGCCTACGGCCCATGGATGTGTGGCACAACTAGCTATACCTAGGGTTTTCCTTACATGTATATATATGTTACTGTATCCATGTAACCCTGCGGTTGATCAATAAGAAACTCTGCCTCTTTCTCTATCATTTTCACCTTTATCACTACAAAACGTTATCATGCACGATGCTATACCACGGAGCTATATCGGATTGATTGATTTTTTTTCTACATAGATTAACGCAAAGCTAATGTTGAAATCGCGGAACCGAATAAGCTAATTTGGATTTACTTTCTCCTTTTTTTTCCTATTTTTTGATTTCGGCAATATCAAACATGATCGTAACTCTGTATATACATAGTAGATATTAAATTAATGGTGAAAATTAATCTGATCTAATTTGTCCCGTACAATCTATGTATGTGCAAATCCATAATTAGTTGAATGATTGAATTGAGAATTGATTTAATCTAATCTGTCTTGTACAAAAGCTATAGCTGTGCCAATCCATAATCAATTGAGTGATTGAATTTTATAATAGATGTGATGTCTGTGTTGGATTTTATAATTGAGTTTATAAATCCGTGTTGCTACGGAATCTTACAATAGTTATACTCTGATTTTAATGTATAAGTACAATATCTATATTAAATCAATTGATTGGATTGTACTCTGTAGCACCGTATAGATACTAATCCGTCTGCACTAATCTGTGAAGGAAAATCTTTTTCCGAGATCCTCTTTCCTAGAAGAAAAGAAGGAATCCGTGAAAAGAAATCTTATGTCCGGCTTCAACTCGGTTCGATTAACTCGGTCCGGTCCGGTCCAGCCAACCCGGTTCGATCTAAGCTAACCCGGTCCGATCCGATCCATCCCAACCAATCCGGTCCGGTCTAGTCCAGCCAATCCGGTCCAACTGGTCCAACTCATACTGTCTTGTTCAGTTCCATTATGGGACGTGACTATAACGTGGGGTCGTTACATCGAGTACTTGCTAGGCTTATTTATTTGTGTTTAGAGCATGCCTAGTTTTATTTATTTTTGTCTTAAGATAAGTCCATATCTTATAAACGGTCAATTTAAATTATGATTGCTTATCTCGATCATTAAGAATTTTGGTCTTAATGTTATTTTGTTCTCTTGAATATGATATTGGCTATAGTTGAATGATGTCTTTTGTTAAATTAGTTGTACCAACTCGATATTTTGTCCTCAAATTTGAATGTTCCTTGGGATGTAATCCACTTGCTCGACTATTAAAGAGTCGGTCGTTTCAAAAGATACATTGCAAATAAAATCACATGTATTCCAATTTTTTTGTCGAAGAACTCACAATTTTTTTTATTTGAGTCAGAAAATTTCCATTTCCCTACTTCATCCATGATACTAACGAAATAGTATATGTTGAAGTGTGACAACAAGATAATTACATTTAGTAATCTACTCAACCTAAAGTAAGTGGTTGACATGTGTAGTGAGAATCTCTTGGCCTGTTGAGATAAAGAAATTTCTCAAATTAAGCTAAATGTAGCAAAACTGAAAATGGAAAGGAACCCCCAAGTAATGAGGGTTAAACATACTGACTCATATAAAACATGTGAAAAAGGGACATATGTATCATGATACAAAGATGTACTTTTGTCTTCGGTAGTAATAACACCAATATACAAGTATCAACCGAGTACGGGATCAGCTAAAATGTAATTATAGCTCCCATCATAAATAAAAGAGTTGGAAATGCACCTGGTCATAGGTGTTGGTATATACAATGTCATGTGTGTATCATAGTAACAACCAATTTTCACATCAACTTTAATAACAACAAGAACTTTGCCGGGCCAATCGACTATCTTATTGAGTTGAACTAGATCCAATGTCTGTACTTATGGAATGAAAACACGAGACATAAATTCTCTAAAGCACTTGAGATATATTTGGTGACACGTAATATATATTCACTCTAAAGTACTTGAGTTGAATCCCACTTTTATTACGTAATAAGGCCACGCCACTTATTAAAACTCTCAAGACCCAATTGTCTAACTCATAGTTGTTTTTCTTCCACTAGCTTAAGGAATTTAAACTAGTTGTTGAACTATTTGCTTATAATGTGACTACGAGGATCGGATCATCGAGCACAGCATTGCTCAAAATTTTTTTTCAAGATAGAACAAAGACATCACAAAATCTCTACATGTACCGAGAGATAATCACACCTTGTTAAATTACAAAGTAACCCAAGCAAATGGATATCATGTGGAACCTCACAATGATGAGAATGTAATTGATTGCATCTTTTATAGTTTCGAATATATTTGGAAGGAAATATTTCTTAGAGAAACTAATGAGTCAATCTAGTGAAATGTAAATCACTATAGTATTTGGATTATTGAATCCATATTGACTCCGACAATGAAATGTTGGGAATTGACTCATTTAGGCTTTGACATAACCATAAAGGCACTTTGGTTGTGACATGATGTTTCATTTTGAAAGGAATCGTACATACATCACTGTGTTTGAGTGGACAAGATAATAGGAAAAAGATTGACATAATGCGAAGTAACGACATATCTCTCAATAAGTGTTTTCTAAAGTACCAGATGCACAACCCCCTCCTCCCTCCCATTATGCTTTTAAGTAAGAGAGCGTATCGCTCATTTTACAAAGTCTTCAGTAAAACAGGATGGAGACCATCCTAAGATGCAAATGGTAAATAATCCATATTACAAAGATAACAAGGTGAAATTTATAAAAATATTCATGCATAATGCGGACCATTAAAGTGACTTATGGCTCTGGTGAATGTTTTGACATTTTGGACTAGTTATAGTTCCCAAGAAATTTGCGTTTAAAAATTCCTAGCACATATTACACAATACAAAGTGCAAAGGCTCACCACCCTTATTAATGCTAGAGAATATACATCAAAAGGACTTGATGAATATTGCATGTTTAATTGGATCGATATAGAGCATCTTATACCCAATGGTCTCGTAGAGGCTACCATCAAAGGTTACAGATGGTGCCTAAGGAATAGATTATGCATACCAACCTATCTTTTATTGCTTTGGGGATATGCAATATTACAAGCATCTTACTTAATTCGTTTTTAGAACCCAATATTAGTCAACCTTTTCTGTGTACCAGTTGGTAACTGGATTTAAGGCTGACATTCGTGTTCTTACGCATTTTTGGTTGCGCTATATATGTGCTATTACGACTCCACATCGTACTATGATGGGTCTTCAAAACTGTTAAGTAATTATGTTGGAAGTGAGTTCCCAACAATTATCCGCATTTTAAACCTTTTTGGCAGGAGATCTCTTACCGCTAGATTTGCGGGTTATCACTTTAATGAGACAGTCTTCTCGTCGTTAGGGGGAGATAAGAAAAGGTATTTTCAAAGGGAACGATAGGAATTGTAGTTGTGTGTTCTCACTGTGTCTCATATTGATTCTTGTACTCCATAAATGTAAATGTGAGGTGACAAAGAATAATCGATTTTCAAAATGTACACTGATGTCGTTAAAGTGATGAGATCACACATACCAGCTGCAAACCTACCTGCAAGGTTACAATCCTCAATAAGGGATATACACCATACACTAAGGTATTGCAACTACACTTGGTGGAAGTGTAGTTGAGGTCGTGGCTCCATAAAGAAAGTTGGAGAGACCACTTAGTTCGATCAATCCTCACCTAGAAAGGAATTAGGTGAGTAAGGCACAACTTATTTATATCATCAGAACTCATAAGATTGTCTCTGAATATGTCCATGAATCAAATTGGAGGACGCTCCGAAGTTTAATGATTCCAGAGAACAATGACATCCCTAGTGGAATATGAGAATATGCATGAGTCAATGGAAAGATCATGCGAGCATATTGATGATTAATTTCATATACACTTGCTTAAGGAAATAGAGCAAGATGAGATCGAACCAAGCTCCTTGTTGCTTAATGTCAACGAAGAGCATATTTGGCCTATACAATCCAGGTAGAACTTGGTTCTTTGACAAATATACAGGTATTTGGTGTGGTAGTGCTAACCAACCAAGTGTAAAGCCTATTGGACACACATGATTAATTTGTCACAAAGCATAATGAGAAGAAAACAGTCTTAAAGTATAAAGACTGGTCTTGTAGCGCGAGGTTTCTCACAAAGCCCTGGAATTGTTCTCTTGTAATGAACTTTATAGTGTTCAGCTACTTAGTTAGATTGGTAATTTCAAAAGGACTTGAAATGCATCATATGTATGTGGTTGTTACGTATCTCTGAAAGAATCAATAGATAGAAGATATTTACAAAAGTACTTGATAGCCTTTTGTTACCCAAATTAAGTGACTCTAAACCACATAGTGCGTTTACAGTCAGATATAACGCTCACTTATAGATTGAAGCAGTCAGGCGGATGTGGTATACCCGTATAAGCAATCAGAAGATATTCGATTTGGAGGGGATAGACAAGTAAGTTGTTTTTCCTTGCGTATTCACAAGAAAGTTCCTGATTTGGAATTGTAGCTATCTATGTCGATGGTACAGACATGATGGGTACTCTTGATGTAATAAGAGACCTTAATTTGAAATCCGAATTTGAGATGAAAAGTCTGGGGAAAGCTCGACCGAATACTGAGCTTGTGGTATATTATTCCACCAGTTTGCATATGTCTAAAGTTGTCAGGCAATTTAACAAAGACATGCATCCTGATAGCACTCCCATGATTAGTCGAGGTTCAAATGTAAGTAACTGACCATTTCGTCTAAAGGAAGATGGCGAAGATGTGTTGGGAGATGAAATTCCCATACCTAAGTACAATAGACGCATTATTGTACTTAGTATAATAATGTACTCGATTAAATTTTACATCCTCAGTGAACTTGTTAGCTAGATATAGCTCAGCGCCGACGCAACGTCATTGGAATGGTACAATGAATGTAATCATGTACTTAAAAGTAACCATTGACATGAGTTTGTTTTATCCCTGCAAAGACATAAAAAGGAATGCTATAGGAACTGCAATCCAAAGGTTGTTGACTATGAAGGAACAATAATCTCTTCTCTAACAAAAGTAATCAGGGGGAGATATGCACTAGTACAGAAATGGCCTTTAGCCACGCCAGATATAAATTTCACTGTGACGCCTTTTTGGTTTTGGCCTATCTATAGGGTATACTTCTACCTTATAGACACGCCATGTTCTATGGGCGTGTTAATATAACTGCTTTCAGCCACGCCAGGGCTAGTAACGTGTCCAAATATCAACCGTTTAGTCACGTTAACTTTACAAATTTTGATGGGCGTGTTTATAGACCAGTCTATGGCCACTTTAGGTAGTTGTGGCGTGTCCAAAAGGTTAGTCACGCCATTTAAGGTGTGGTTTTAAAGTTGGTTCATTAGACACGCCAGTATATGCGTTTCCATAGTGTACGATTGATAGACACGATAGTATATGCGTGTCCATAGTGTACGATTTATAGACACGCCGGTATGCGTGTCCATAGTGGGCATTTTATAGACACGCCAAATTCAAAGTGTGTCCAAAAATTTCTTTTTTGGACACGCTAGTATATGTGTTTCCATAGTGTGCGTTCTATAGACACGTCGGTTTTATAGCGTGGCTAAAAAGTTAGTTTTGAAAAAATTAATAAAAAGCTTTTGCCCATATTCGAACGCACGATCTCGAAGGAGTTAGGTAACGAATCAATCCACCAAGCTGCCCATCTTTAACTGTTTAAAATTAGTGTTTTGAAAAAACTAAACTGGTTCAACTACTCCACATTTTATAGACACGCCAAATTCAAAGTGTGGCCAAAAAGTTTCTTTTTTGGACACGCAAGTATATGTGTGTCCATAGTGTGCTTTTTATAGACACGCCGGTTTTATTGCGTGGCTAAAAAGTTCATTTGGAAAAAATTAATAAAAAGCTTTTGGCCATATTCGAACGCATGATCTCGAAGGAGGTAGGTAACAAATCAATCCACCAAGCTGCCCATCTTTAACTGTTTAAACTTAGTGTTTTGAAAAAACTAAACTGGTTCTGCTACTCCATATGGACCAAAGACATAGTTTTTTGGTACTGCTTATCTCTTGTGCATCAATCTAGCTTAAAATGCAGTCTACCACAAGCTCTCAAATTTTTGCTAAGGAAATTAGGCCACAAGCTAAAATGGGTGAGATTCAGGGATTCCCCTCCACTCCTTACGGGTATGTTTCTCTATATACTCTCCTTACATCCCTACTGCTTATGTTTGACCTTCTAGAAGATTGTGTTACCAGATACTGTCCCTCGCAAAAATAGGAATTGGTCTTGCTGTTTCTCCACTACTAGGCGAAAGAATTTTCCCATATTTATGCATTTCTGATGGTTAACAATTTCAAGCTTACGAAGAGGTCAGTTCATGTTGTGTTCACTCCAACTGTTTATGTTTCTCTTTTGAATTCCTTTGACAACTTTGGTAGTATGCATGCAATGTCTCTCATTTATATCAAATATATCTATTTATCTGGAGTTTTTTTTTCGGCTTTGAAGGGTTATATATAGTCATATTGATGTCATGCTTAACACTAAAATCAAGTCATGGCACTAAAGAAAAAGGGATTACTGTAGAATATATGTCATCCACTCAAACGTTAGAAATCAGGAAAAAGGTAACCGCTTTATCCTTTTTGGTATGTGAAACACCCGAGAATATGCGCTTAGTAGAACTACGATGGGGTTAAATTTGATCATGGTGTTGGATATTTATCATTTATGTTTTTAACCATAAAACTGTGAAGGGAAGTAAACTTAGAACATATATATTCGACTTGTATATTCTCGGTTTTGTCATTAGATTCAACTTCCGAGAGCCGTCATTAAGGTTACTTCCAGGGCTGATTGCAACACCTCAAGGTTTATTGAATCTCATCGTCAAAGCATACCAAGCTATATCCTAGAGATTTACTGAATCTATTTGCAATAGGTGAGGTATGTATATATTCGATGGTCTACCCTTATAAATGTAATTATGTTCAATCAGTTTGTCAAGATGGATACTTCATTCATGGTAGAGTTTGTCATTTCCAGGTGGAGATGGTGTTCTTTTTATCGATCTTGTGATTCGTAGCTATTAAGTAGTATGTGATGACGACATAACAAGGTAATGCACCAAATGAATGAAGAACTTATGTTCTTAGTTTTGCTTAACAGCCGAGAATGTCAGTCTAATCTATCAGTTTTAGTAGTTTATCATTATACTCTATTTGTAATCCCAAATTCCCAATGTTTTTTTCCCTGCACTTCTTCGAGCCCAGCTATCCCAACCTTTCATCTGTAAGGAACCATGTTCCTGGGGTATCAGTGTTAGCTTTGACTGGTACCAGTGTTGGCTTTGACAGCTACAACTGTTCCAAAGTAATAAGTTATAATTTGAGTTTCATGATGATGTCAAGAGAATGGACTAAAGCTTAAGAAGACTAAGAAGATAATATGATGACATACCCAAAGACCAAGAAGATTAAGAAGATTGCTAAAGCTTCGGATCTGCATGATGGGGAACTGAAGAATACGAGAAAAAGTAAGAGAATGAAGACTGCATCTAATTCTGAGATAAATAGTTGTGGTACTATGGATTTACTATGTATATTATTAATTACTGTCCAGTTCTGCTTACTGCTCAACTTATCAAAGATATGTGATGTTTCCCTAGTGTCATTAATAAAAAAATATTTTATATGAATTTTGATGGTGTGATCAGTTTGTATCGATGATTAATAACAATATAATATGATCTTTGCCACGCATGATACAAATAGGTGAACCAAATGTGACTCAATGATACCAAGTAACCTTATAGATGGAAACCATGACCAAAACAAAATTATAGCCACAAAAATAACAATTTTTAAGTG
The DNA here is from genome assembly GCA_023531295.1 of Papaver armeniacum. NCBI lineage: Eukaryota > Viridiplantae > Streptophyta > Magnoliopsida > Ranunculales > Papaveraceae > Papaver > Papaver armeniacum. The sequence continues at coordinate 12,135 of JAJJWW010008697.1, read as the reverse complement.
GCTAAAAACCATTACTAGTGGATATATTGATAATTATGGCTACAGATTCTCTCAAATACGGGTAGCTAAAAGTTAACCATTAGCTACATTAAAATCATTTTGTGTGACTTTATAAAGTGTAGCGCCACGGTTCACCTAATTTCCTATGTCCAAAACATAGCTAATGGCTGCATTGAAAAATTTGATGTGTCCTTAGAATGTTTTTAGCCATGGTGCTAAAAATTCAGCGTAACTATAAGTCATGTATTGGTCATGGAAAAATGAATTTTATGTGTCTGATTAATTCCAAAGGCCTCGGTTCAAGTAAAATTCATGTGGCTTTAAGGGAAACTCTAGCCACACTCAAATCAAATTGTGTGTCTATAAGCATCCTATGGCCATGGTGATAGTGAAATTGCTTAACTACAAAGAAAATAATGAGTACCATATAAACACGGTTATAGAGGTATGGCCACGGTCAATCATACTTTATAGTCACTCAAAGTTTATGTAGCCATAAAGGTACCTCTTTGTCACGGCACCTGATGCCACACTTTTGGAGTGAAAAAAATCCATGACCAAAAGCCTATGGACACGGTGATTAAGTATGGCCTATGTGAAGATTTGTACTAGTGTCTATCTTAGTACCGTGCACCCTCAAAATCATCCTCAATGGTTCCTTTCTACCAAAAGACTTCTTGCTAATTTCACCCCCAATCTAAGACATTTCAACATAGTCAGAAATACCTACAGGGTTATGTGCAAATCAACTCTAGTCATTACAGGCAAGCAGTGCTTTAAATGCTTAAACTCTAATAATGTTAGCATACGCAAAATTTCCATATTAAAGACCAGAAAACTAACATTAAGATTAAACACCATCATTATGTTTACCAACAAAACAATTTTGTCTACCCAACAAATTATTATCCAAAATGAAACTTTAGTTCTATACAACCAACATATTACTCACATCACTCAGAGCTATGTTTCGAATCCCACCTGTTTAGACAGTATCTGCTTCTCCAGATACACTTGTAGTTCTCCGGATTCTGGTTTTGGTGCAGTGGCTCTAGATACTGGCAATGGCAAAGGCTCATCAGCTGGAACCTCTTGAGGATGAGTCACCTCCCCAAGTCCTGCATTAGCTATCACCGCAACATCCTCAACCATCTGTCGTATTTCAGGTGCCAACATGATCAAATTATGGAAGGTAACTTCTTCAGCAGAGAGTGGGATGGTATCATTTTCATGAATCAGGGCTTTGGCCTCCTCAGAAATTGGTGCAGAAAAAAAAACCCGTCGTGTACCTCCACAAACAACCCGCATATCCCCTACCAAAACTACACCCTCATTGACTACAAATCTGCCTCGTCGGGGATGAAGCGCATACAGAACCCATCCGTCTTTAACTCCCCTCATTCCCTGTTGTTTCCTGCCTGTTTGCGGATGAGCAATTTCCCTCCGATGATTCTGAACTCCATCTCTTGTTGTTGCCTGCATGCTCACCCCATTTCCAGTCCCCTCAATTGTAGCTGCAGCACTAGAACCAATATCTGGAGAAATTTGGATCCCACCAACTGCATCATCCTAGCAGAAGGGTGGGAAAAAAACCATCCGACATCAGAAGATTATTAGTCAAAATCAAGATACATCTCTACAATACCCATTTTAGAACACCAAAAATAAACAAAATTTTCTTGAGAATTATTGTCCTCTACCTGATGCTTGGGCAAACTCAGCCTAGGCTTCTTCAATTCCCTTTGATCCCCAGCAGAAGAACCTTGTTCGCCATCACTACCTCTGGAATCCAAATCATGATTCATCTTCGGAAAATTGGTTGACACAAAAATACTGTTAATTTGATTGGCTTTAGTTTGGAAAAATGGACTGAGAAATGAAAGAACTTCTTCTTTCTCTGCTTTTATTTTGGCTGGGAAAAGAAACCGTCTCCGAATCACAACCGTTAATCAACTCTAGTGGTACTCGGATCGCTGGTCCTAGAGATAGGTATACTTGATTTTACAAAGTGGAAAGTCTACTGGATATTTACATTGGCCTAGCAAAAGTAACTACCTTCTATTGGCTCATGTGAAGCGGCAACAAGCACTTGCGTATGCACATCTACCACAAATTCGGGTCGGATCTTGGTAAAAATTCAATGGATAATTCCCAGAGAATTGACCCACTTGGAGATCCATTTCAAACTAGCATGGTGCCACATATAACTATGATTCAAATAGATCATGCACCACATACGATTTCGAGATAGAAATCGAGTCGATTCTACTTGGGCTAAACTTACTTGCACCTTGGTCGAGCCCATCAAATTTTGGTGGCAGACACACAAAAGTCCAAAAGACAAGCCACAGTCTAAACTCACTCCCTCCTCGTCAGACCTTGGTATGGTAAGGGACCTCAGTAACGAGGTAATTTTTCTCTCAGCTCTCTTTGAGGGAGACATCAACTACAACAATTGGGTAAAAACATCTCAACCTCTAGTAACTTCTATTTTTACTAACATCTTAGTGCCCAGTGATATGATTTATGATAGGTTGCATTATAAAGTGCCATTAGCCATGGTAGATTTTTGTGGCTCATTTGAGTTGTTGGTCAGGGACCAGGGTATTGAGATATGGCATGATGCCTGAGGCAAACCATGCTGCAGTTCAAGATATGGCCCATCTGTTAACTAATTAAAATTAAATAAATGTACACAGTTGTGCAGGGACCTATTATGTTTGACCATTTTTTGATTTTAATTGTAAGTCACTTGGTCAAGTACTTGAGATATGGCATGATACATGAGCCAAACTTGTGAACCCTAGCAAGTCGAACTGGAATTGGTAGTGTGTCTAGTTTTTTTGCTTATGGGTTTGATTGTTCAACTGGTATTTCATTATTCCTTTGGTGTTGGCCGTAAAAAAAATTGTAAATTGAACTACTTAGTAATTAGCGGTCTGATCTGTAATGGTGATGGTGTTTGTAAATGTGGTTAATGAAATTGCAATTGTTTCTTTTTTCGGTTTCTCTTTGTGATTTTAATGAAAGGAACAATGGTATGTTAAACTGTGGTATGTTGAAACAAAATAGGCATTATTCTCTATCCAGTCTAATTCACTTGATGGAGAGGAATATACACACCTGTCTGAATCTACAATCTGGCGAAACATAGAGATGTTCATACTTCATAATCACCATAAGAAATTGTACCATTCAATAAATATACAGTGCTGATTTTATTTTGCTTATTGACCTTATTTGTTTGACCTATTATGTTTGACCATTTTTTGTTTTAATTGTTGGTCAGGGACTTGAGATATGGCATGATACATGAGCCAAACCATGCTGCGGTTCAAGATATGCCCCATATGTTAACTAATTAATCAATTATGTCAGGAATACACTAGTGTTCTGATTAATCAAATCAAGATATTTCAATACACCAGCGTCACATAATGCCTGTCAACAGGTGTTGGCTCTTCCGGATCTGCAAACGCGTAAACCCTTGTAAACCGTGCATGATCAACAAGTGCTGGTGTCTATGAATTTTGCAAAAAATCAATTATGATTGTAGTAATAATGTAGTAGGAAAAATTGCGTGTGAAATTCAATAAGCAAGGACTATTTTGTTAAATAAAGAAGTTAAAATTTTAATTTTAACAAGTGTACTATCTCATTGACATGAATGCTTAACGTGTCAGGATATTTAGAGATTTCTTTAGGGTTTCAGCAAGATTATAGGCGTCTAATTAGAACTTACAATCAATAGTCTAATCCTACAATCCTAATGTAATATTTTTCTGCTGGGTCTCGCAAAATCCGCAAAATCGCTCTTTCCATATATCCCCTTGATTTTCGTTTGTTATATTCATGGTAAGCATAACCCACCCACTATATTTAGATTTGCATACTAGATATGTATAGAAAAAAGAAAAAAAGCAATATATTTAGCTAGATTTGGATCCTATAAATAAGAAATTAGATACCTCGTTGTTAAGTAAAAGAAAGAAGGAATTGAGAGGATGAGTTCTAATGAGAAATGTGTTGTTCCTTCCAATGGTCTTGTTAATAATGATCCTCCTCCTCCGAAGGGCTTTGCTTCATGGGATGACTTTGTGGAAAGCATTGGTGATATACTAGAAGACTGTGTCGATGAAGAATGGGAATTGGTTCATATTAAGAAAATGATCCATGTTGAAAATGATCCTCCTCCTAAGGGTTTTGCTTCTTGGGATGCATTTGAGAAAAGCTATGGTGAACATTTGGATAATGATTTTAATGAATAAGAACATGGAAAGCCACCAAGACGAGCAAATTTATGGCTGAGCACTCGGCATTGACTAAATTCAAGTTTTTTACATTATTTTTAGTATGCTAATTCTATTAATGTGTAAACAAAATTATGTGCAGTCAAAGGCCTACTGTGCAATTGTGCTCTCAATTCGGATTTTTTTTTGGTTAAGTTTGTCATATTTGGCATTGCAATTTATGAAAAATTTGGCTATATTTTTCAACTCTGATACAAGACTCAATATACAGTCCCTATCATATTCATGATCCTATCACTTTAACAGCAAAGCCACAACAAAATATGGTTAACCCTAACTCTTCAGTTCCAAATCTCTAAGCCAAGCCCCCTTAAACATGTTACTAGTTCATTCTATTTTGTAAAAAGATTGATACTCCAACAGATGAACAATGGACAGAAATTAAACAACATATGCACTTGGAATCTAAACAAAATATTGCATCCATAAATATTAAACATTCACAAAAAGTATACTTCCAAGTAGCTTTACAAACAGACTAATTAAACATCCAAAATAAAATAAAAATAAGATACACTAATAACACAAAAAAAAAAAGACATATATATATATATATAACTAAACAAAAGATGATGGATCAAGATGTGATTGAATACCATTCTTGCATAGCAGAACCATGAAAACAGATGACTAGATCAGTTAGAATCCCCTTCTTCTTCTTCACTGCTGCTGTCGACAATCGTAACCACATCTTTGTATGGCCAATCATCATCATCATCAACAACATCATCGTCTTCATCTTCATCCTCAGGCGCTGGCCCAAACCAAAAGAAGTGTTCTGGATCATCTAAATCATCATCATCATCATCATCGTCGTCATCATCATCATCATCATACTCAGAATCATACTCATCATCCTCTTCATCGTCCTCCTCTTCTTCATCGTCAACAACATCATAATCATCCTCCTCTTCATCTCCAAAACAAGGAACAACCTTACAACCAAAATAACCAACGATCTCTTTGTCTTCATCAAGAAGAAGAAATCGGAAGGAAGTTACAACTAGAGCAGTCATTTTGTCTGGTTTGATACTAAAACTTTCATTTTTTGATACTGAAACCCTAGGTTCAGTTTAGAGAGAGACTTGACGGAGAAAAAGCCGAGTAGTACTCTCCTAGTCTCCCTTGCTCGTGTTTTATACCGTGACACACGTTTTCACCTTAATATTCAACCTCTAGCTTAGCCACGTACAAGCATGATAACTTGGCTAGTGAACAAGTATAGCTTTGGAAAATAAATAAATACAAAGATAATATAAAACACTTACTGAACACTAAAAATATTACAATATAAAATAAAAAAATTGGGTGGAAAATTAACATCAAGGAATTTAACTTGGAAGAAATATAAATTGGTTTACAAGCTCTTGCAAGAGTGACATTGGTAAAAATGGAAAATTAGCATTAAGAAATTTGTCTCGGTGGAAATACTCCCCGGAAACTTAGATTTGGACGAAAAATTCTTGCTAAGATCGTGACATCGAAATATAAATTGGCTTACAAGCTCGTCCATGAGTGACATCGGTAAAAATAGAAAATTAAACCAATTTATCTCGGTGATCTCCGAAAACTTAGATTTGGATGAAATATACTTGCTAAGATATCTTGACATCGAAATAAAAATCAGGGGTTTAGAAGCTCGTCCAAGAGTGACATCGGTAAAAATGGAAAATTACCATCAATCAATTTATCTTGGTGGAGATATGCCAGAAACTTAGATTTGGACGATAAATACTTGCTAAGATCGTGACATTGAAATAAAAATTGGTTTACAAGCTCGTTCAAGAGTGACATCGGAAAAATGGAAAATTACCATCAATCAATTTATGTTGGTGGAAATACTCTCGGAAACTTAGATTTGGATGAACTATACTCTCTAAGATCGTGACATCGAAATAAAAATTGGTTTAGCTGAATAAGCCATGTCCAAGAGTGACATTGGTCAAAAAATTGGATATCGAGTCTTGTCGATTTAAGCCAATCATAGTCGTTCGTGAATTCATAATGCCGACCAATCAAATAAAATAGTTACACCTGATAACCTAACATCCTTTCCAATATTATCGGTTGATCGGTCCGATACGACCAATAATGCGATATTATCGGATATCCATATATATGTATCACTGATATTTCATGTTTCGTCCAGATTAAAGGCACAAACATGATAAAATCCTATATTATCTACCAAGTATTTTAAAAAAATAAATACTGATCGATCGGTTCTTTTAATACAAATTTAATTGTAAGAGCTAGCTAGGCTTCTAAGAATATGATTTTATATAATCAAAAAATTGCACCAAAAAGAATTTATGATCTTAGGGGTATATCTAGTGGGACCTCTGTCCTAAATACCAAATCATCACTTAATACTAGGAGTATATATATGGAACATTCCTATGATTGGTTTTTGGATTTTAGGGGTACATTCCTATGGTAGTTGTACTTTGGGACTTCTTGTTATGTGTGATCAAAGAGAAGTATAATTGTATTATAACAAGAGCACTGTATTGTATACCCCACAAGATCCGATAACTTTTGGTCTTATCAAAAACAATAAAAAGTTGGTATAGCCACACTTATTTCTTAATTTACTTTTTTTTGTACCAAGATATAAAGTAGAGAAAGAAAACAACCTAACTATATGCTTCTCAGTTATCACACTCTTGACTTACCTAAATAAGTGTTATTCTTAAATGTAGCAAAGATCTTTGATCAGAGCAATGAAGCCTTTTTTTTTTATTATTAATTGTGTAATAAAACATTTTCCGTTTTTTTTTTTTTTTGAATTTGTTAACATTTTATTTTTGGTAAAACTTGGGACCATATTATTTGGAAATATATATATTACCTTAGATAAAAGTGGTTGATTGTTGCTCTTAACAGGGTTACTGATAGGGTTATGGGTGTTATCAAACCTTCTAGAGTATTCTCTCCTTCAAAAGCATTATTTGTCAATCACCACGCTACTGCTTTCTTGGGTACATGCAAAAGAAAAGATAGATCTCTCCAGTACTCCTCTTCTTCCGTTTTGCCAAATAATATAGAGAAGATTATTTTTTGTTTCTAAAATGTCTGTCACATTTTTTTGGCTTGACCCAAATTTGGCATTGGTGCCAAGATCCCTTGTGGTCCAGTCTTTCCATAAATTATTTCTATATTTCTTCCATTTGGTCGAGTCTAAATTAAAATTAAAATCTGATAACTATCATAAGGGCTTATGTTTATATAAGGTATATTATGGAAAACTGAATTGTGTTGACTCAACGAGTTAATTAAAATTGATCGATTAACAAACAAATATCAAGCAAAGAATTTAAAGAACCAATATTTTTATAAAACTAAACGAAGCAAAATAATACCAACATCCTCAACATTTAAAAAAATAAATAATAATCAAAATAAACAATTTCTAAAAACAAAAACCACATTATTCGAAAGTTTCTTTGATTATCTGCTCAACTAAAACCATTGCATCTGGTACTCGTGTTGCAGCGTTAGCAGGCTGTGCTGGAACTTCAAGTACCTTTTGCTCTAGAGGTGTCTCCCTGGGTATTTCTGGTGTGCCAGATACAGTTTCACCAACAGGCTCATTCGAAGGAATGGGAGCATGGACACCATCCATTTCAACAGAAGCAGAAGCAGAAATAGTAAGATTGTCAACATGAGCTTGAACTTAAGATAACAGGGGCATGCCAGGAACCTTACACACGCCATCAATAGTTATGGTGATCCTTAGCTTTCTAGGTACATCCATTACCATCCTTGGAATTGTTTTCCTCTCGGTATTTTTCTTGTTCTTATTGGAACTCATTTTCTTCCTCTAATATATCAATCTATCTTTTATGCTGATGTGGTTTGTACGACCTCTTTAATAATATATATATATATATATATATATATATATATATATATATATATATATATATATGTATGTATTAGAAAAACCCTAGGTTAGGAGAATTATCTCCAATTACCTAATTTAGTTGTATTCCGCATATCACTCTCAAATAAACAAAATATAACAGTTTCCATATCGATAAATATATGCTCATATACGCGTACAACACCACATTGATTTTAGTATATATATATATGATTTATCTAAATACGGAAAAATAGGGAGGCATTTACGTATTCCAGTTGTATTTATGGTTATAAATTATGCGAATCTAAAGGAGACTTTTATGTGTTCATTAAAGTAAATCCGAGAGAGAAAATAAAAATGTAAAAAGAAGTGAGAATTTGAGATGCAAAAGGTATAAGTGATTGATAGACAAATCAATGATGATATTCTTGAAAATGCACACGAATGAAAAAGATTTTTGAGAAGTCGAAAAAAATGTTGATTACGTGACTAATCGGGATTCTTTTTGTAGACGAAAGCCGAGAAGACCCCTTCCCTTGATGGACCTAGTCTTATAGAATCCATGTAATTTCAGAATCTTTTTGTGATTTCAATACAATGTCAAATTTGTGTAATATTGTGTAATAAAATTAGGCGTGATTTTTCCAAGTTTTCAACACAGTACTTGTGCTTTCTATATACTCCTATCCAGTTCTTTGGTCATAGATTGAGTTTGACAATGCAACCAAAAACTCCAACACCATTCAATCATACACAAGAAAACAAATCATTAAACAAGAAGATTAATCCATTAGACAGTCATTAATTAAGCAACTCCAACACCATTCACCATTAACATTACAAAAACATGAAAATAAATCATAAATCCAAAACATAAATTCCAAAAAACAAACAAGATTCAACGTCCACAAATCCCCATTAGACCACTCTTAATTCCAATTTTTCTCTCAGACTTTGATGATACCTATTTCTTCAAAATAGTAACTTGTATAACCATTTGCAAAATCTGTATCATCATTTCCATTAAAGCAACTTAACCCAAAAAATCCACCAAACTATAAGAAAATTGGAATTGGTAGAGCCTTTGCGTTGCCGGCCATCACTCGAGTCGTAATCCGACTTTTCCCTATCCGATCGCATATCGGTTTAATCGACACTATGTTGAGTATGCCGTCATTTTCATGTGTTGTTCGTGATAGGTACGTCGATACTCATCCTCTACACTGCGATTTCATTCACGGGTGGTCTCAGATAATCCTTTATATCTTCCAACATAAATTGATGCTCTTCTAGTCCTAATCCTTCTCATTAAAAACACACCTTGTCTCCTTTCCCTTTTCGCAACAACTGCAAAAATTCTTCTGGGTATTCTTCATCTTTTACTTTCTCTATGCTTCTCTTCTTTGTCTCTTCATTTTCCGCCTCACATACTGATTGTGCATGACAAAACTCATTCCACAACAGATCCATATCATCATCTTGGTTATTGTTCTGCAAACCTACTTCTTCCTCTTCTCTCATATTCCTTGCTTCTTCTTTCTTCTTCTTTTTATTAAATCTTATTACTTTCGATATATGGTACTTAGCTTTCTCTAGTTGCTCCAAATTCATTTCACATACTGCTAATTTGAACCTCATCATCACTTCCTTTCTCTTCAAGCACTCCTCCTTATCAACTTCTTCCGCCATCATTGGGGTCTTGCCTTTTGATAGTTTGGAACCACTCCTTTTTCCGGGTTATTCGGAGCCATTGTTATCTCCGAAACTTTTTTCTTCTTCTCCTCTCTTGGCTTAATTTTCTCTCCGGAAAATGAATATAATCCCTAATTCCTCTTTCACATTAATTATCTTTTTTTTTCTTTTTCTTCGAGACCTATTCCCAAGAGACACATGCAAACACAATTCAAAGAAATAATAACACCTACTAAAATGTCATGTCCTTTCAGACCTACTTCATGACGTAATGGTTATCCTTTAGATTTTGTTCCCTTCTAAATAAAAATCCAGTTATAGATTTTGTTCCCTTTAGATTTTGTTCCATTTTAACCGCTTATAAGATAAAACGGGCAAATATGCGTTACTTGCCTTCTCATTAAAGACACGACCATTCAAATAATGCATGCTCATCATGGATGCGACCATTCTCCAACAGGTGTATTGGATGTCTATATAAGCTTTAATCGTACCTGCTTGAAGCATTCTACAATATTAGGAAAATCCTAAAAGCTTGTATTTTTTTTTTTTTTGATAATCTTTCATCAGTATAATAGTAATGGATATGTTGCCGGAATTAACTACCAAGATACTACAGCACCTCCAAACTGCAGAAAGCATTTTAGAAAGCAAATGTGTTTCCAAAGAGTGGAATACTATCCTCGGGGACAAAATAATTGGACTCCTTTTTGGTGTCACACCAAGAATAGGGAAATAAGTTACTCAACTCTTTTATAGAGAGGAAGATTTCAGCCCGATCGTAACATCCAACAATCACGATGCCCAGAATGATGGAATCCATGAAGATTTGAGTAAGTTGCACCCAATAGTTGGATCCTATAATGGTCTGGTATGTTTTTATGTTTCGCACCACTGCATACAAGATCATGAATCCAGAAACTGGTGATCACCTACATCTGCCACAACTATGCATCCCAATTGCACGAGATCAAGTACTTTCGTGGTATGTATGATATAATGTAATTGGGGGTTTTGGCTACTGTCAACGTACCAATGAGTACAAGGTTGTTCGAATTCAGATGGATGGTAAAGTTCAAATACACACTCTAGGAGACAAGAGGGGATGGAGGAACATAGTAGAGGATATTCCTTATACTTTTCGGAGTTCAGGTGTGTACGCACATGGTTGTATTCTTTGGAAGGATTGTTGTAAGTGGGATGGTGGCATAGTTTCTTTCAATTTGGACACCGAGACATTTCATCAACATTCGCGACCCCCGCATCATATTCCTGATAGTGAATTCCCAGAACTTGGGATGGTTATGTTCGGAGTTCGCCTTTTATTTTACTACATCCATGAGGCCTATGATGAGGGGATTAATCAGTCCCGGATAGATTTCTGGTCACCCATTTCCAAAAAAATATTCATACATGGGCACCTGGAGGGGAATGGAATTTGAATCATGAGATAAGAATTTTCTTGGAAAATGATGAGGATGAAAGGTGGCATACCTATTACCCGATAGCTTTTGGAAAAAATAAGGACCTTTTATTGTGGCAGAATGGACGTTTATTGTGTTACAATGCACTCACCAGAATTTGGACGGAAATTTGGGGGAAACTATTATGGGAAACAAGCAGGGTTGCAATTATTCCTCATATGAGGAGCACTGTCTCGTTGAAGAATTTTGGTGGACAATCGGAAACGTGTACTCATGATGTCCATGCCACTAACACATTCCTTGGATTATCTATGTAGCTTTTTTTTTTCTGTATGTTTTTGTCCTCAAACCGGCATGGTTCATTTGGGAATCGACCATGCCGGCACCACTACCGGCATGCTCGATAATACTTTTACCATGCCGGAACTGAGTTTTTTTAGGCATAACAATGGCGGATTCGATGAAAAAAATAATCAAATTTCAATACATTAATACCTATATATGACTAATTGGAGCACTTGTATATCAACTTGTTTACTTTCATGGTTGGTTCTTCCCATAAACTTTCATGATCATAAATATCTTGATTTAATGTTGTTGCATCAACAAATTCAATGATAATGATTTATTCTAATGATTATCAAACTAAACTATTAACTTACCTAATTATATTTAACCACTAAATATGATTAGTGAGGGGTAGATTAGGTATTACGTAAAAAACTTAGATAAGGGGTGACCCTGAATTGATATTTGGATCCAGGTTTTTTCCTTTTCCTCTATCCCCCAATTAGTTTTGATATCCCCCAATTGTGGGTTCCTTATTTACACCTTCACTTGC